>JBBGZY010001589.1:662500-800000 GCA_037952925.1 Lithobates clamitans | reverse complement strand
TAAATTCCATGCCTTTTTGTATATATTTATATAATAATAATTATAATAAAATAATAATAATAATTATAATAAAATAAACAAAAGAAGAAAAATAAATAAAAAAGTTATATATATATATATATATATATATATATATATATATATATATATATATATATATATATAAAAATACATAAAAAGAAATTTTTTATATATATATATATATATATATATATATATATATATATATATATATATATATATATATAAAAAAAATATATATATATATATACACACACACACACACTTTACCAAACTTCCTTTACTAGGGTGGCAACACTGCTCCTCCACAGTACGGGGGGTTTACTGGTGTGCTCCAATATATTATATAGATTTTTATTTTTTTTTTATTCCTTTTTAGTTACGCTTTAAATCTGACCTTTACCCTTCACTTCAGGCTTGTACAAGCATACAGGCTCCACTGCTGTACTCTGACTTTTACTGCACACTGCGAGCCTCTCACAATGTGCGTTAGGAGAAGCCAGAGAGCCAGATGAGGCTCCGCCTCATTTCCTGGCTGGAGGACAATCAGCATCATTTTGCTCTTTCTTCCCCAGCCCGCCCCTTTTCATTCATTGGATTTCAGTTTCTTTCAGGGATCATCATCGTCACCACCATCATCAGTCATGGAAGCTCAGCATCACATGTGGGTGTTACCATTGGTGTCTGCAGCCTATTGGATTAGGCGCAGGGATATGCAATTAGTGGACCGTCAGCTGTTGCAAAACTACAAGTCCCATCATGCCTCTGCCTCTGGGTGTCATGCTTGTGGCCGTCAGTCTTGCTATGCCTCATGGGACGTGTAGTTCTGCAACACCTGGAGGTCCGCTAATTGCATATCCCTGGATTAGGGTGTGCACCCTAAAGATCAAACACGTGTGTGTCTACATATCCAGTATATGACCCTGGCATACTGATCTCCCTGCCGGCACAATAACAATGCGATAATGCTAAAGCACATGGGGTGATTAGGGAGTGCCCAGGCACACCCGGCATACCTTGTGTGCACGCCTATGGGTGTTACCCAGGGTGGTCTGGATTTAAATACAGCCTGCCTAGGCAACTGCCACTGCTCCAGACTAACATCTCCCAATCAAAGAGTTTTCTATATTTTGCATTCCTTTCCTATCAAGAGCCAGCCTCTATTTGCATCAGTACTAAGGGCTCTTGAGAGGAGTACTGAGAAAGGGGGCTGTGATGTTTAGGAAGCCATGTACAGCCCCCTGCAGGCCCCTCTCATCAGCCATGATCTGTGGGCTTTGCATAAAGAAGCACGGGGAGCCAGTGATAACGTCGCTGGGACTAAAATAAGGAATATAACGAAAAAGGGAAGGTATCATTTAAACATTTTATTGGCACGTTAACGAGGGTGTTAGGATCCCTCCCACCAGCCATGATCAGCGAGCATTGCATAGAGAAGCTCACATACCCAGTGATGATGTTACTGGGTCCAAAATAAGGTAAGTAATGAAAATGGAAAAGTTTTCTTTAAAGATGTCCTTAGCATGTTGATGATGAGGGGTGAAGGAGGAACCAGGGAAGGGAAAATATAAATCGGATTAAACTTTAATTGTACAGGATAGCCGGCAATGCTGCCATATAGCTGTCTGCTCTACCAGGGAGCCGTCTAAGTTTCCAGGACCTGTCCCTGTTTATGTCCTCGTTCTTCACTCATCCATCGAATTAATATTCATTAGATTGTAGCCTTCCTTTCATTTATAAAAAAGATACAATTCGGAATGACATACTGATGAGTTCCAAAAACAGAGATCAGCCTGAAAGTGTCCTTGGAAATAAATCCTCAGATGTCACCAACCAATTCAGGATCTATCTATAGACACTTCTTCAGGTGCAACTAAATGTCTATTTCATTGTAATATTGTGAGAAATGTGTGAGATCCAGAAATGTAACAAACCTGGAGAAGGGATGTGATGAAGGCATCCCGAAATCTTTATCTCATTATATTCATTAAAATAGGGGATCACTTCGATTTCCAATATAGAGGACCACCTCACCTCCGATATAGAGGACCACCTCACCTCCGATATAGAGGACCACCTCACCTCCAATATAGAAGGACCACCTCACCTCCAATATAGGAGGACCACCTCACCTCCGATATGGGAGGACCACCTCACCTCCGATATGGGAGGACCACCTCACCTCCGATATAGAGGACCACCTCACCTCCGATATAGAGGACCACCTCACCTCCGATATAGAGGACCACCTCACCTCCGATATAGAGGATCACCTCACCTCCGATATAGAGGACCACCTCACCTCCGATATAGGAGGACCACCTCACCTCCGATATAGAGGACCACCTAACCTCCGATATAGAGGACCACCTCACCTCCGATATAGAGGACCACCTCACCTCCGATATAGAGGACCACCTCACCTCCGATATAGAGGATCACCTCACCTCCGATATAGAGGACCACCTCATCTCTGATATAGAGGACCACCTCACCTCCGAATCCGATATAGAGAATCACCTCACCTCCGATATAGAGGACCACCTCACCTCCGATATAGCGGACCACCTCACCTCCGAATCCGATATAGAGGATCACCTCATCTCCGATATAGAGGATCACCTCATCTCAGCGATATAAAGGATCACCTCACCTCCGATATAGGGGAATCACTCCATCTCCAATATAGGGGGATCACCTCACCTCCAATATAGAGGGATCACCTCACCTCCAATATAGGGGGGGGATCACCTCACCTCCAATATAGGGGGGGGGATCACCACACCTCCAATATAGGGGATCACCTCATCTCCAATATAGGTGGTTCACCTCATCTCCAATATAGGGGGTCACCTCATCTCCAATATAGGGGGATCACCTCCAATATAGGGGTATCACTCAATCTCCAATATAGGGGATCACCTCACCTTCTATATAGGGGGTCACTCCATTTCCATTATAGGGGAATCACTCCATCTCCAATATGGGGGGGATCACCTCACCTCCAATATAGGGGGGGGGGAATCACTCCATCTCCATTATAGGGGAATCACTCCATCTCCAATATAGGGGAATCACTTCATCTCCAATATAGGGGAATCACTCCATCTCCAATATAGGGGAATCACTTCATCTCCATTATAGGGGAATCACTCCATCTCCAATATAGGGGATCACCTCACCTCCAATATAGGGGGATCACCTCACCTCCAATATAGGGGATCACTCAATCTCCAATATAGAGGTTCACCTAATCCATAAACTAGGTGCAAAGAGCGACAGCCGGGGCAAAGTGCAAGAAGCCATTACCGACCAATCAGAAATCATCCCTAACTGCCCTGCAGCCAAAAGCTGGTTGCCATGGGTTGTTGCACTTTGCAGATGACAGCTCGGTGACATGAAGCTTTGCACAGAACACAAGCAGGATTAGCCCAGAGCTGATGCTGCAGCTGATCCCATTGTGCAGCACATAAAGAAGGTTATATTAGCCGGATAATTGTGCTGCAGGGGCTGAAGAGCATCCTGAACAGGCAGCACTTACCATGATGGTGACAGTGGCAATCCCAGCTCCAAGCTCCAGCTACCCCTTCCTCCTCATCCATGCTTTGTTCTTCAGTCTGCCTGTCTCTGCTGCACACTGCATCCTCCTCAGCAGTCCTCCTGTGTCTGTGATCAGCCCATTCTCTCCCAGGTCACACACTGGAGTCAGCCTTCCTGCCTCTGCCTTCCCAGGGAACTCCTCTCAGGACACGCCCACCCCCTGACATCACAGCCAGCTGTCAATCACTGCTGGAGCACAGCTGCCACATCCAGCCAGCACCTGGCCAGGCACTCATAGGGCACTCATACCTCTGATAGAGGGGATGGGTCCAATGTCAGCATACAACTGGTACTAGCACCACAAGCAGGAAGGATTAATCACCAGTGTGTTCACACCAAGAAAAAAAAATAATGTCTTCAATTACTTTTTTTTATATATAATTATTTTAATAATAGTTATGCATGCAGCAATTAGACCTCAACAACTGGAAGTCATAACAGTCAGTCACCAGTCTGTTCTTTCAATAGCATGAAAATGATATTTAATTTGTAATAATAAAAATATCAAGATAAAAAATAGCTAAATAATATAAATAATAATAAATAAAAATAAGCAAGCAAAAAAAAAAGATAACAATATTGTGATGATTATTGTTAGTAGTAGTAGTAATAATACAAATAATAATGTAACATTACATTAACATTTATTATTAATGTATTATTATTATCATTAATAATAATAATAATAATAATAATAATATAATAATAATAAATAAATAAATAAATAAATAAATAAATAAAAAATACTTATTACATAGTTACATAGTAGGTGAGGTTGAAAAAAGACACCAAGTCCAACCTATGTGTGTGATTATATGTCAGTATTACATTGTATATCCCTGTATTATTATTATTATTATTATACAGGTTTTATATAGCAGTTTGTGCAGCGCTTTACAACATGCATGTTGTGGTTCTTCAGGTGCTTATCTAATAGTTCTTTGAAACTATCGATGCTCCCCGCTGAGACCACCGCCTGTGGAAGGGAATTCCACATCCTTGCCGCTCTTACAGTAAAGAACCCTCTATGTAGTTTAAGGTTAAACCTCTTTTCTTCTAATTTTAATGAGTGGCCACGAGTCTTGTTAAACTCCCTTCCGCTGAAAAGTTTTATCCCTATTGTGGGGTCACCAGTACGGTATTTTTATATTGAAATCATATCCCCTCTCAAGCGTCTCTTCTCCAGAGAGAATAAGTTCAGTGCTCGCAACCTTTCCTCATAACTAATATCCTCCAGACCCTTTATTAGCTTTGTTGCCCTTCTTTGTACTCGCTCCATTTCCAGTACATCCTTCCTGAGGACTGGTGCCCAGAACTGGACAGCATACTCCAGGTGCGGCCGGACCAGAGTCTTGTAGAGCGGGAGAATTATCGCTTTATCTCTGGAGTTGATCCCCTTTTTAATGCCAATATTCTGTTTGCTTTGTTAGCAGCAGCTTGGCATAGCATGCCATCGCTGAGCCTATCATCTACTAGGACCCCCAGGTCCTTTTCCATCCTAGATTCCCCCAGAGGTTCTCCCCCCAGTGTATAGATTACATTCATATTTTTGCCACCCAAATGCATTATTTTACATTTTTCTACATTGAACCTCATTTGCCATGTAGTCGCCCACCCCATTAATTTGTTCAGATCTTCTTGCAAGCTTTCCACATCCTGCGGAGAAGTTATTGCCCTGCTTAGCTTAGTATCGTCCGCAAATACAATAAAACCTTGGATTGCGAGCATAATTAGTTCCAGAAACTAGCTTGTAATCCAAAGCACTTATATATCAAAGCGAATTTCCCCATAAGAAATAATGGAAACTCAAATGATTCGTTCCACAACCATTTATTCATAGGTCCTTTAGTTTATAGTCCATATAAAAAGATTATAGCAATGTGATAGGTTGTGTAACCATAAAATGTCCATCCACAAATGGAAGCCTCCACAAGGGGATTAGAAGTAAAATCCATCAGGAGCTCCAGAGTATAAAAGAGAAGAGAGGCGCCTCTAAGTGTAGCAATATGTTGCTAAATGTTGTACCTTCATTAATTGTAACCATATTGCTACACCTGGAGGCGCCTCTCTTCTATTTTATACCCAGTTGTGACATGATGCTACTTGTATATCAAGTCAAAATTTATTAAAAAATGTTGCTTGTCTTGCAAAACGCTCTCAAACCAAGGTTTTACTATACAGAGATTGAACGGTTTACCCCACCCTCCAGGTCATTTATGAATACATTAAATAGGATTGGTCCCAGCACAGAACCCTGGGGGACCCCACTACCCACCCCTGACCATTCTGAGTACTCCCAATTTATCACCACCCTCTGAACTCGTCCTTGTAGCCAGTTTTCAATCCATGTACTCACACTATAGGCCATGCCAACGGACCTTATTTTGTACAGTAAACGTTTATGGGGAACTGTGTCAAATGCTTTTGCAAAATCCAGATATACCATGTCTACGGGCCTTCCTTTATCTAGATGGCAACTCACCTAATCATAGAAGGTTAATAGATTGGTTTGGCAATAACGATTCTTCATGAATCCATGCTGATTACTGCTAATGATACAGTTTTTATTACTAAAATATTGTATATAGTCCCTTATCATCCCCTCCAAGAGCTTGCATACTATTGATGTTAGGCTAACTGGTCTATAATTCCCAGGGATGTATTTTGGGCCCTTTTAAAATATTGGTGCTACATTGGCTTTTCTCCAATCCGCTGGTACCATTCATGTCTTTTGTTCCTAAGACTTTATCCCAATTTATATCTTCTAGCAAGATTTGTAGTTTAAGGAAGTTGGCTCTTTTGAAATTCAGTGTCTTTGTATTCCCCTTATGTTTCCTATTTGTGTGATTTATACTGAAGCCAATTGACCTGTGTTCGCTGTTACCTAAATTGCCCCGTATTTCCACATCCGTGACCAGGTCTGTATTGTTGGTAATCAGTAGATCTAGTAACACTTTATTTCTAGTTGGTGCGTCTACCATCTGAACCATGAAATTGTCCTGCAAGACATTTAGGAACTGGTGAGCCTTAGATGAATGCGTGGTTCCCTCCGCCCAGTCTATGTCTGGATAATTAAAATCCCCCATTATGATAACACTTCCCATCCTTGCTGCTAATCCAAATTGTGATATAATAATAATGATAACTTATTATACACTTGTTATTAATAATAAAAAAACAACAACAACAGTTTATATTATCTTTTGTGTATGATATATTCACATTACTTATATATTTCACATATAAATAATAATAAACAGGATAATAACAATGTAACATTGATTGTTATTACTATTGTTATTAGTATTATTACAAAAAGTAACAATAATAATGCTAACTTATACACTTGTCAATAATAATAATAGTTTATATCTTCTATTGTGCATGATATATTCAGATTGCTAATAATTTACAAATCTAAATAATAATAAACAAGCAAATACCAACAACAACAATAATAATAATGATTAATATTATAAAAATAACTACGTAACAATAATGCTGATAACCTATTATATACTTTATTATTATTGTTGTTATTATTATTATTTTTTATTAAACTAAGTAACAATAATGCTGATAACTTATTATACACATCATAAAGCACTTGATGATAATAATAACAAAAAAAAAAAATAATAATATATTTTCTTTTCTGTATGATTTATTCAGATTACTAATATTTTCCAATTAAGTTATAACCTATTTAAAGAAAACTTGTATTGAGGAAAATACATTGCCTGCCCTTGTGAACTCGTCCTGAAAATGCTAGTCACTTCTTGGCTATCTCTGGCCTCAACACTAACTCGGAACAAGATTCAAATGAGTAAAATCAGAGGAAAAACAGAAGTTTTATGCGCCTCTTTGTTCTCTGGCCAGTGACTCAGAAAGTATTGATGCCTTTAAATCAACATACAGCCAAGCAACTAGCATTTTCAAAGACAGTTCAACAGGGGCAGCCTACATATTTATAGTTTTCCCTTTACAGCCCAAATCCTCCATTTGAGATTTGAAAGACGGACAAGAAAACAATTAGCTCTGTAAATAATATACATTTCCTGTCCTAGGCTTCTACAAGTCGCCAAACCATCTACTGTGACCAACTGACCAAAGAAAGTTCATTTTCCAACTTGTTGTCACCAGGATACTTCAGACACATGAAACACAGTTGTGTCCACAGTTCTCTTATTATTAATATACGTCAGTGTTATCTACATAAAAATAAGTAGCTACATAATAATAATAATAATGATAAAAATAAAAAGTTGTAACGTATTAAATATAGAGAGAGAGTTTTAGAATGTGGACAACACTAACAGCTAAAGCAATTAATCTCAGCACGAAACGAGGTGTGTCCCCACAAACACAAAAATATACAAAATACAAAATACACAAAACAGAAGGGGGTTATGGCACAGAGGGCATAATGTATTGCCCCCATTAAATAGTAATACAGCAACTTCAGGCATCCCTGCCCTTTTAATCACTGACCTGCGATGTGCAACTCTGACCAGCTTCCCTGTCCCTGCTGAAGAAACGTATCCCCACAACATGGTGCTGCCACCACCATGTTTCACAGTGGGGATGGTGTGTTCAGGGTGATGTGCAGTGTAAGTTTTCCACCACAAATAGCGTTTTACTTTTAGTCCAAAAAGTTCAATTTTAGTCTCATCTGACCAGAGCACCTTCTTCCACATGTTTGCTGTATCCCCCACATGGCTTCTCGCAAACTGCAAACAGGACTTCTTATGGCTTTCTTTAAATAATGTCTTTCTTCTTGCCACTCTTCCATAAAGGCCAGATTTCTGGAGAGCACGACTAATAGTTGTCCTGTGGACAGATTCTCCCACCTGAGCTGTGGATCTCTGCAGCTCCTCCAGAGTTACCATGGGCCTCTTGGCTGCTTCTCTGATTAATGATCTCCTTGCCCGGCCTGTCAGTTTAGGTGGACGGCCATGTCTTGGTAGGTTTGCAGTTGTGCCATACTCTTACCATTTTCGGATGATGGATTGAACAGTGCTCCGTGAGATGTTCAAAGCTTGGAAAATATTTTTTTTATAACCCAACCCTGCTTTAAATTTCTCCACAACTTTATTCCTGACCTGTCTGGTGTGTTCCTTGGCCTTCATGATGCTGTTTGTTCACTAAGGTTCTCTAACAAACCTCTGAGGGCTTTTTACTATTTACTACTTTTTCTATTTACTAATTAGGTGACTTCTAAAGGCAATTGGTTCCACTAGATTTTAGTCAGGAGTATCAGAGTAAAGGGGACTGAATACAAATTTATGACACACTTTTCACCTATTTGTAAAAAGTTTGAAAACCATTTATCATTTTCCTTCCACTTCACAATTATGTGCCACTTTGTGTTGGTCTATCACATAAAATCCCAACAAAATACATGTATGTTTTTGGTTGTAACATGACAAAATGTGGAAAATTTGAAGGGGTATGAATGCTTTTTCAAGGCACTGTATATAATAACCGTATGTAGTCAATGCATATAATGATAGTATTGTCAGGGCTGGGTTTAGCTCTTCCATCTCTGAGCTGGCCACTCAGCTGTCAGCTAATTACCAGCTCCTATCTCTCCACAATGACTCACCTGTTGATGATATCTTGCTTGTCAGTCCTGCCTACTTAAGTCGTCCAGCTCAGATGATCTCTGCCTTCGCCTTGGTCAACATCACAGAGACTATCTCCTGCGTTACTGTTAAAGACTTGCTTGGCTGACATTCTTTCTGGCTCTAGATCCTGCTTGCTGTTCCACTACGTTGATCTCTGGCTTCCTGACTTTCTGGCTTGTCAGACTATCCATTCCGGTTACCAAACTTTGGCTATGTTTTGACTACGTTTGTTCTATTTACTTTTTTTATTAGACAAGTGTGATTTAACTGTACTTCTGTCTCGGTCTAATTCATGGTTTCTGACAGGTATTTATTGTATGGTTTCTATTTTCTTTTGGAACCAAATCCCTCTATCTTTCCTTCCTCCTCAGTAGTCCCTCTTTTTTTGGTATGATAAATATATACCTCTATAACAAGGTGGGCAATTCATTTTCTTTAGGGGCCACATGACAAACTGGAACTGTTGTGGAGGGCCAAACCTAATTCTGCTCAATATTAATTTTGGACCTGAGTAGGTTCATATAAAAAAACAAACACATGTACAACTGCTCAAGAAATAAGTCTCTTTCAAAGAAGGTGGTAAAAACCGACGGCTGAGCCAAGGGTTTTACCCCCCCTCCCTGGCTGCCCAGCCAAACAGGGCTGTTCACACTATGCAGACACTGCATTTTTAACTTGGGCTGCGCAGTTTGACATCCAGCTCTGCTTGTCAAACTCTCCCATTGAGTTCACTGGGGCAGAGCCAGAACACCTTCCAATGCAAGCTATTGCATCACAGTAGTGCAGCATTATTGGGTTAAATCAAGCAGTGAGAAAGCAATATAACACCTCCTCACTGCTTGTCAAATACCCTTTAGAAAAGCGCTGTGACTGGAAGCAGAGAGCCTAAGACCGGTACAGCGGGGATGCAGATACCGGCCTGGAGTGAAGAACATGTGCACGGCTCCTGGCGTTTGCAGGCACTAAAATAATTTGGCCAGGTAGCAGAGTGGCTGGAGAGTCTAGGCAATGCTGTGATGCCATAACCGAGCCTCACTGCTCACCCCCGAAAGGGCCCGCTGAATGGTCCCAAAGATCTTTCCCAAACTAGGGTGTTTGCAGCCAGGCACACAGTCTCAGTCACTCTTCTGATAAATAAATGAAGATAAATGAAGCATATAAGCCTCATCAGTCAAGGGCTGTACCCATATAGATAGTAATATAAATGTTTTCACTATCGGGCAGTAGATTCTTAATACATGAATATAGAGCTCTAATGGAGCAAAGATGAGTGCTTACCTATTCTGTGAAATCAATGGAAATAATGCGGAGGGAGAGGAGAGATGCAAACTCTCTCTCTCTCTTAGCACGCCTCTGACAGAGTATGGTGGCTGTTCGCCGCATTTATATCTCCCCCCGTTTTGGCGGCATCTGGGTGCTAATGCGCAGGATCCAAGGGGCGGAAGTGGCGTGTTTTTGGAATTTTGATGTTGATGTTAGTGGGTGGAATAACCTGCATTAAAGGATAGGAGTAATAGGGGGAAATCGATATTGGATAGCTATGGTCCCAATCCATTCAGGCGCATCAGCCTTATACCAGTACTGTAGGGCTCAAGTCAATCAAAGTGATTGATCAAACACCTATAAAGGCAAGTGCCCGGGGCGTCCGTGTGATCACTGAAACCCACGGAATTAGGGCAGAACTATTAGATGAAAACAGATTGGAATTATAAAGTAATTCAACTTTTGATTTTACTATTAAATGCAATCGCTAAACCCAAGTTGGTCCTGATAGCAATGGGAGTCCATCTGTATATCTCAAAACCATAAAAGAGTGAACAATCAATACTATTATTACAGATGTACAATCGCATAAAGTTATGCTTAATTATAACAAAGCATATAGGTAATTAGATATAGTTACAATATATATATATACGGTATATATATATATATATCAGCTTGTGATGACTTTGTTGGAAAGGGAGCATTGTGATGCTTGTCCACCTACAAGAATGGCTTGTAGCTAAGCGCATCATTTAGGCCAGGGTATTTTAATGCAGATAAACCATGAATCTAGCGAGCCTCCCGCTGCAGGAGTATTTTGTCATTATTCCCCCCCCCCTTTCATTTAGTGGGATATATTCCAAAGCATAAAAATGCATTTTGGAACAGTCGAATCCGTGATAAAGGCCCATGTGTCGACTTATTGGTGTCTCCATTTTCTTTATGGACACTAGAGTCACATGGTCACGGATCCGATGGAAAAATGGTCTTTTGGTTTTACCCACATAGTAGGCACCACAGTCACACAGCATAATATATACCACTCATACTGATTGGCAATTAGCCAAAACTAAAGGTCTAAAAAAGACATCCATCAGGAAGAGTGAGTGATTTGATTTGCTTTGAGAATGTATCTACAAAAATTGCATTTGTTACAAGGAAAGGTTCCCTTTGATCTGTTCTGAGTTCCTGTTTTGGGGGCATGGGGGCTATAAATGAAGTTGTCTTTTAGTGATTTTGATCTTTTGAATGTTATTTCAGGATATTTTTTTAGATGTTTTGAAATAGTGCTGTTAGCCATTTAGGCCCCTTTCACACTGGGGCGGTGGGGGCGTTGGCGGTAAATCAGCGCTATTTTTAGCGCTGTTTTACCGTTGTTTTTGCGGCGGTATTCGGCCGCTAGCGGTGCGGTTTTAAAAAATCATCAATATAGCGATGCCCATCCCCTCCCCCCCCAGGTACAGGTTAGCGTAAAATGCAGGTAGAATCTCTGCTGAACTGCCTGGAAGGGCAGCAACCTTTCTGCTCCAAGCCTCAGGTTATTTATGCACTCCCCAGCCACTTACTGGACACACGCCCCCAGGGATTTGCAGAACTCTCTAAAAGGCAGGGGGAAGCAGTCAAATCTGCAACCAGGGAGACACTGAACAGCCCAAAAAAATCACAAGCTGCTCAACTGATTAGAGGAGAGCTACAGGAACTAAATGTACCTAACCTAACTAGCAGCTTAGCTAGGAGGGTGCTACCAATGTATTATTATATTTACAATTTACTGTCCATGCATATGTGCCATGAGCTAGAGATGTAATAATTTAGTAGGGGAGAAATTACAGTTATTTCAAGGGTTCCTCTTTGTTAAAAAGGTTGAGAAAGGAGGCTGTATTTTATTTTCTGTTATTCTTAAAAGCCAACATCAAAGAAAAGTAGTGGTCACAAAACATACTTTTGAGTTCAGGCAATTATTTGCATATTCATTATTTTTTGCAAAATAATTACTCAAGGTCTGGATAACTTGGAGGAAGGGGGTGTGGGGGGGGGGGGGGTGGCAATGGTTTATTCCTTACCTACCTACTTTGTGCTAGAAGGTGTCCCTCTGTTTTTTAATCTCAAAAGGTTGGGAGGTATGGGAGCTATAATACCACCAGGAATGCTACAATAATTACTTTCTATTCCTCTGGTGTTAGGCTCTGTTCAGACCCATGCACATTAATGTGTGTGTTTTCATGCACCGACACACGTTGAATTAGGACTACACATGGAATAGTCTCTGAGGACCCATTTCGATTTATGAGTTTTGTCCCAACCCCTGTCATTGCCAGTTTTATTGGACAGCTTAGCCTGCATGCTTTAACCCCATGCATCCATATTTGTTACATCAGTAGTTCATTAAAGACATTACAGAACTCTGTCAAGTAGAATTAAAACAATTGTTTTCTCAGTGTCCTTGTGTTGAGCCTGTGTTAATCAGCCAAGCTCAATGTACCTGGTGTGAAAGAGGCCTTCCAGAACCTGGAAATATCTTTGCAGCTTGAACCGACTGAATGGGGACCTTTGCGGGTCAGTTGCAGAATGTTACTGCGTACGTGTGTAGTGACCTCTAGTTGTGCTAGGTATTAGTATAGATTTGTTAGTGTAGGTACCAGTGGTGGCCAGTCCATAAGGGGCTTTGCCCCCCCAAAGCTCAGCACCGCCCCCCCCCCCCCCCCAAAGTTCATAGAGCAATTTATTTTTTAATAAATGATAAAATGACTAACATTTTTTAACATCTTAAAGTAAAAAAATGTTAGACATATTATAACTTATTTAAAAATAAATTGTTTCACTGTGTGGGGCGTTGGACTAATAGCTGTCTATTAGCTCCCCCAATTTGTAACCAGTACATGATTAGAGCCTGAGGCTCTAATAGGCTCATTTGACGTTGTCCTCAGGGCGCAGAGCACTGCGCCCCCGACCCCCTCCCACTTTTGCTTTTAGCGAATCAAAATTTGCCATCATGTCACTTCCGGTTTTCGGTGGCCAATCAGGAGGCTGAAGAGTTGGAACACGGAAGCCGCCGGGTATCAAGGGAGCCGTGACAGCGATGGAGGCTCCATTTGCAGGTATGGAGCTGGCGGGGTTTGCGTCCCCCCCCCAAAAAAAAATTTCACCAGCCACCACTGGTTAGGAGGAGCTGCTTGGAATATTTATGAGGGCCTCAGCCAATCCCCAATAAAGGGCTGACATGGGGCAGGCCACCTCATAAATAGGCATTAGTCATGCCAGCAAGGGGCAGTCAGGTGGAAGATGGAGTGCTGAGGAGTCTGTCGGTGGCCCTCAAGGGTGCCCCCTAGTCTGGGGGCGGTGACCGTGGGCCAAGGCTTGGGTGCTGGAAGGATCCTGCCATAACACATGGGGGAAGTCTTTCTTGGAGGCGCAGCAGCAAGGAGAGAGGACAGCAGGAACAGGTCACTGGGAGATCTCCTGAGAATCAGCCGGGTGGGCTGGTGAGTGTCAGTCTGGAGGACTGTGATGGAGAAGTAAGCCTGGAGGGCTAGTAACGGGGCAGCTGCAGCCAGGTGGGTTGACAGTGCCTGAAGGGTGGTGCTGGGATTAGTAGCCACAGGAGGAAGAGTATAAGCTGGACACTGTAATCTTTTTTGCTACACAAACAAGGGACCACGGGTTCCTGACTGTATGGGGCCCAGGGCCAGTGTTTAACTATCTTGCGGCCTAGGCAAGACTAACACTCACCCCCGCCCACCCGAAGGGTGCGGCCGGGGTGTCGTTAGTCTTGCCTAGAGCCACGCAGGTGACAGGATCGGAGAGCAGACTCACCAGACTCAGCAGCTACGAGTCCCGCCTCCCCTGCCACCCTCATGCCAGCCTCCTCCGTCTCCCCAGCCGACCTCATGCCCGCCTCCTCCGCCCCCCCCCCATTTGCGCTCCCGCCTACTTCGCCTCCCCAGATGTGCTCACCTCCTCCGCCTTGTGTTCCCCAGCCAGGCTAACGGGGAAGTCAGCGGGCCATGGCTGCACCACCTAGGCAGCAGTGTGCCTTAGGCGGCTGCCTAATTCGCCTAGCAGAAGTGCCGGCCTAGATTGGGCCATTGCATTTAATCTTAATGAGTAACTGTCAGATCTTCACACAGATCCAGCTTGGGTTCTGCAAGCAAGTATGTGCTGGAGGAGTGGAGTTGTTTCTAGAGATTGTATATAGGAAGAGTGTCCCTGAAGTTCTGCTGAAGTTACGTGGGCATCCCATAACCTCCTATCCATATCCAAGTTATTTACCCTCAATAAATAACAAAAACACGGACTGTTCTCTGACTCTGGAGTACCTGTGAAAATTTGATGTGCCCGTCTTGTGTATCCCAGCTCAACTGCAGCTCCTTAGGGGATGCGCTACATGTGTTATTGTGTGCTATTGCAAAAGGTTAAAGTGCTTTGAGTAACTGTGTTTTGTAGTAATTTGTGGCAAACCGCGCATTTTAAAATATGTTACAAAATTGTATATGTCTGTAGCGCTACCCCTGCAGGGGCCGCTGTAGTTCAACAGGATCATTCCCAAATTAGTGCGGAGGCAACCAGGCACGCAGCAACCAGTTCGCTCACACAGGTTCATTGAACAGTCTAGGGAAGGCATCACTAAATAGAGTTACTCTACTAACCGGACCGCCGCGGTCCCGCCATTTAGGAGCCGGCTTTTTCTCCAAGTCTCAGTCACTGTCATTCTGAGCAGAGCGGACGGTTATATAGTTCTGAATGGCTGGCGAGAGCCTAGGAGGTGATTGGTTGCTCGGACACAGGGCGGTCCTAACAACCAATCATCAGCGTGTTAATATAAAAAGTTAAACCCAACCCTTCCCGGGCTTCTCTGCCTTTTGGCTAAGATCAAGTGTAGTATCTCGGCCTTTTGGCTAAGATCAAGTGTAGTATCTGTTCTTATCAGTTTCCAGGAGGTGGCGCTTGCTTCCGTCCCTGATCTATGGAAAGATAGAGATGGGATGGCGGTTGCTATGCAAAACCTGCTGGAGTAAAGGTGACCTGGACGGTTCGTAGCCGAAAGGGAAGCCTTCTGATGGTGATGGAGAACCACGGGGTCCAAACCGGAGGGTCGGGACCCTGGCCTTCTGGCCTGGATTGGGGCAGCTCTAGCTCCGGACAGTTATTCAGGAGAGAACGCTGGCTCCCCTTTCTCCCACCGGGGGAGCAGCCAGTATTTCCTGAATGTAATTAGGTAGGAGGGACAGAATGATGGTGAAGCCCGATGATAAAGGGCTCTCACCAAGCTTCCAGAACTCCATGCCTTTCTGCCTGGGGTGGGGGCTGCTGTGGTCTGGGCTGGTGGCCAGGGTTGGTCTTTGAAAGCCTATGGAGTATGTGCCCCTGGAGTGGCAGTCCAGGGGCGCCATAAAATCACTGTGAGTGGCAGTCACTTTGATTTGAGGCACCACGGTCACTGCACCATAAACACGCTTTTTTAGCACCTGCCTCTTGGGCTGGGCCTTTTGGCTGGGACCAAAGGAATTTTTTATTCCTGGCCGGAGGGCCTGGTCTTTGTTTTACACAATGGCCACCTTTTTCACTCTCCTCTCCACTATCCCTTCCCCACTTTTTTTTTTTTTTCTTTTGATTGAATCCTATGTTTTTGTCACGTCTTGTACACGTTTGTCTCACTGTGTGGCGAGTAAGGACGGGTCCTCGGGCCAGCCCTGAAAGTCTTGGGAAGGGGTGGACATGGTCTTCTGGCTTAGTTCGCCCCAACCCATGGGGTCTCCCTTCAGGGGAGCCCCACCTAGTACTTGGGTGGGTTCTGTCTCGGCAGACCCTCCAGAGAACGGGGTCTGTCTGGTTTCGGCCAGATAGACCATTGTAAAGTACCTTTGTACCCGCCCCAGGGGATCAGGGAATTGGCACGTTTGTGTACCCGTTGCACTTTTTTGTGACCACTCTTTATGTGTGTGCACATTTTTTTGGCACTGGGTGAAGTTTTTTGGGTGTGTTATGCACGCCATAGGCTTTCAAAGAAAAAAAAAATCAGAGTTCCCCTTTTATGAATAAAGTGGGAGCCAGGAGGCAAGCGGGTCTGTCCTCTCCTGAATTCTGGGGTGGGGGTTGGTGGGGAGAAGCAGAGATCATAGGCAGCCTCTGATAACTTGAATCTGTGTACATTGAGGATACAGTGGGGACGGAAAGTATTCAGACCCCCTTAAATTTTTCACTAAGTTCATTTTTTCCCTCATTAATGTACACACAGCACCCCATATTGACAGAAAAACACAGAATTGTTGACATTTTTGCAGATTTATTAAAAAAGAAAAAACTGAAATATCACATGGTCTTAAGTATTCAGACCCTTTGCTGCGACACTCATATATTTAACTCAGGTGCTGTCCATTTCTTCTGATCATCCCTGAGATGGTTCTACACCTTCATTTGAGTCCAGCTGTGTTTGATTATAGTGATTGGACTTGATTAGGAAAGCCACACACCTGTCTATATAGGACCTTACAGCTCACAGTGCATGTCAGAGCAAATGAGAATCATGAGGTCAAAGGAACTGCCTGAAGAGCTCAGAGACAGAACTGTGGCAAGGCACAGATCTGGCCAAGGTTACAAAAACATTTCTGCTGCAATTAAGGTTCCTAAGAGCATAGTGGCCTCCATAATCCTTAAATGGAAGACATTTGGGACAACCAGAACCCTTCCTAGAGCTGGCCGTCCGGCCAAACTGAGCTATCGGGGGAGAATAGCCTTGGTGAGAGAGGTAAAGAAGAACCCAAAGATCACTGTGGCTGAGTTCCAGAGATGCAGTCGGGAGATGGGACAAAGTTGTAGAAAGTCAACCATAACTGCAGCCCTCCACCAGTCGGGGCTTTATGGCAGAGTGGCCCGACGGAAGTCTCTCTTCAGTGCAAGACATATGAAAGCCCGCATGGAGTTTGCTAAAAAAACACCTGAAGGACTCCAAGATGGTGAGAAATAAGATTCTCTGGTCTGATGAGACAAGATAGAACTTTTTGCCCTTAATTCTAAGTGGTATGTGTGGAGAAAACCAGGCACTGCTCATCACCTGTCCAATACAGTCCCAACAGTGAAGCATGGTGGTGGCAGCATCATGCTGTGGGGGTGTTTTTCAGCTGCAGGGACAGGACGACTGGTTGCAATTGAGGGAAAGATGAATGCGGCCAAGTACAGGGATATAATGGACGAAAACCTTCTCCAGAGTGCTCAGGACCTCAGACTGGGCCGAAGGTTTACCTTCCAACAAGACAATGACCCTAAGCACACAGCTAAAATAACGAAGGAGTGGCTTCACAACAACTCCGTGACTGTTCTTGAATGGTCCAGCCAGAGCCCTGACTTAAACCCAATTGAGCATCTCTGGAGAGACCTAAAAACGGCCGTCCACCAACGTTTACCATCCAACCTGACAGAACTGGAGAGGATCTGCAAGGAGGAATGGCAGAGGATCCCCAAAGCCAGGTGTGAAAAACTTGTTGCATCTTTCCCAAAAAGACTCATGGCTGTATTAGATCAAAAGGGTGCTTCTACTAAATACTGAGCAAAGGGTCTGAATACTTAGGACCATGTGATATTTCAGTTTTTTATTTTTAATAAATCTGCAAAAATGTCAACAATTCTGTGTTTTCCTGTCAATATGGGGTGCTGTGTGTACATTAATGAGGAAAAAAATGAACTTAAATGATTTTAGCAAATGGCTGCAATATAACAAAGAGTGAAAAATTTAAGGGGGTCTGAATACTTTCCGTCCCCACTGTATGCTGTTGACCCCACATGTGGCCCGTGGGCAGCAGTTTGGAGACCTCTGCTCTAGCTACATTATAGGGCACAGTGGCCACCAGGGGGCATGCTATCCGACACACTTGGCACTGTTGTATAATGGCTGCACCTGGAGCTCTTGAAGATTCGCCATCCCACCCAACGGAGAGGTAAGTAGTTATCTGCTTATTTTGCAGGGTGATCACAGTTATGTGTGTAACAAGCATTGCTGCCTTTTTTGAAGGCACACCAATACAATAAGGCGGAGGACCTGTGTTGTATCATGCTGCAACGCACATTATTGACCACAAATGATGTTCTATAAGCGGTTTACGCCAAGTCACTGTGAGAGAAGGACGGCGGGGGGTACATTTTGCACCAGTAAATGACCGGTTAAGCTGACATTTAAAAGCGGCAATTTGCATGCACGGCTACAAAGACTGTCAGAGAGATTTTTCAAACATGGTTGGAAATATCAGAGTTCTCTGCCATTCTTCATTATATAGGAATGGATGCTGCCTCCTTAACCTTTGCATTAGATGCCCTGTATATTGCTATAGATGTCTGAATATATTCCGAAGACAAAACCATTTACCTAAAGGGCAGGTGGCAGAGATTCCAAAAGAAAATGACCAAAGGAAATCTCTTTTTAAAAAAAGTGAGCATGGACAGGAAGCCGTTCACTAATTAGATGTAAATAAAAGGCTCCTAAATTGATTTCCCCTGCTGATGACTCGGCAGAGGTCGTGTGTTTAAAGGTTATGTAAAAGCAATAAAAATCAGTACATCCCTGTGATACATGCACATTTTCCCATGGTTTGGTTCTTTAAAGCTACAGACAAAACTGGATTTCTGGCAGATTAAGAAGCATTTTTTGCACTTACAGTGTTTAGAAAGAGACAAAACATATAATAGATGCATGTATTGTAGAGATGTATTTAATGTGTTTTTTTTATCCCCATACATTTTAAAGTGGGGGTTGGCATTGGGACAATGGAACTCAACCAATCAATCACGGCGATTGGTGGATTGTGACACAGCTCTGCCGCCAGCTCCTGACCCTACCTCTCACCTCGCAGTCCTCAGATCAGACTGGCTGATGGGAGACCTAAGAGGACTTCCCTCACTGTGCCAGGTGCTGCATCTAAGGTCTGGCAACAGAAAACTTACAGAACCCTGCATTACATACTACTGACCCCTGCACTGTACATTTAATACTACTGACCCCCGCACTGTACATTAAATTCTACTGATCCCTGCACTGTACATTAAATACTACTGACCTCTGCACCTTGGGTCACATACTACTGATCCCTGCACTGTACATTAAATTCTACTGATCCCTGCACTGTACATTAAATACTACTGACCTCTGCACTGTACATTAAATACTACTGACCTCTGCACTGTACATTAAATACTACTGACCCCTGCACTGTACAGTAAATACTACTGACCCCTGCACTGTACATTAAATTCTACTGATCCCTGCACTGTACATTAAATTCTACTGATCTCTGCACTGTACATTAAGTACTACTGACCCCTGCACTGTACATTAAATACTACTGACCCCTGCACTGTACGTTGAATACTATTGACCGCTGCACTGTACAGTAAATACTACTGATCCCTGCACTGTACATTAAATTCTACTGATCCCTGCACTGTACATTAAATACTACTGATCCCTGCGCTGTACATTAAGTACTACTGACCCCTGCACTGTACATTAAATACTACTGATCCCTGCACTGTAAATTAAATACTACTGATCCCTGCACTGTACATTAAATACTACTGATCCCTGCACTGTACATTAAATACTACTGACCCCTGCACTGTACATTGAATACTACTGATCCCTTCACTATACAGTAAATACTACTGACCCCTGCACTGTACATTAAATTCTACTGACCCCTGCACTGTACATTAAATACTACTGATCCCTGCACTGTACATTAAATTCTACTGACCCCTGCACTGTACATTAAATACTACTGATCCCTGCACTGTACATTAAATTCTACTGATCCCTGCACTGTACATTAAATACTACTGACCCCTGCACTGCACGTTGAATACTACTGATCCCTGCGCTATACATTAAATACTACTGACCCCTGCACTGTACATTAAATACTACTGATCCCTGCACTGTACATTAAATACTACTGATCCCTGCACTGTATCACATAATACTGACCTCTGCACTGTACATTAAATACTACTGACCCCTGCACTGTACATAAATACTACTGATCCCTGCACTGTACATTAAATACTACTGACCCCTGCCATTTGTGTCACATACTACTGACCCCTACACTGTACAGTAAATACTACTGATCCCTGCACTGTACTTTAAATACTACTGTCCCCTGCACTGTACGTAAATACTACTGACCCCTGCACAGTACATAAATACTACTGACCCCTGCACTGTATCACATAATACTGACCCCTGCACTGTACATAAATACTACTGATCCCTGCACTGTACATTAAATACTACTGACCCCTGCCATTTGTGTCACATACTACTGACCCCTACACTTTACAGTAAATACTACTGACCCCTGCACTGTACGTAAATACTACTAATCCCCGAACTGTACAATAAATACTACTGACTTCTGCACTTTGTGTCACATACTACTGACCTCTGTACTGTATATTAAATACTACTGACCCCTGCACTGTACATAAATACTACTAATCCCTGCACTGTACATTAAATATTACTGACCCCTGCACTGCACATAAATACTACTAATCCCTGCACTATACTACTGACCCCTGCACTGCACGTAAATACTACTGACCTCTGCACTCTACGTTAAATACTACTGACCCTTGCACTGTACGTAAATACTAGTAATCCCTGCACTGTACATTAAATACTACTGACTGCTGCAGTGTACATAAATACTACTGATCCTTGCATTTTGTCTTACTTACTACTGACCCCTGCACTCTGTGTTACTTACTCCTGACTCCTGCACTAAGTGTTACATACTACTGTCTTCTGCAATCTGCATTACTTACTCCTGACCCATGTCCTCTGCATTACATATTACTGTCCTCTATACCCTGAGGACAGCCTGAAGCAAAAAAAAAAATTGCTTAGAGCCCTTGCACACTGGGGCGGTTTGCAGGCGCTATTGCGCTAATAATAGCGCCTGCAAACCGGCCCGAAAGTGCCGCTGCTTTGATTCCAGTGTGAAAGCCCCGAGGGCTTGCACACTGGAGCGATGCGCTGGCAGTAAAAAAAGTCCTGTCAGCAGCATCTTCGGAGCGGTGAAGGAGCGGAGTGTATACCGCTCCTTTACCGCTCCTGCCCATTGAAATCAATGGGACAGCGCGGCTGTACCGCCGGCAAAGCGCCTCTGCAGAGGCGCTTTGCGGTGGTATTTAACCCTTTCTCGGCCGCTAGCAGGGGGTAAAACTGCCCCGCTAGCGGCCGCATACCGACGGTAAAACGCCGCTAATAATAGCGGCGTTTTACCGCCGACGCCGCCCCCCCCCCCAGTGTGAAAGGGCTCGTAGGGCTAGCATGACTAGTGGGGCAGGGTAATCAGGCAAAGAAAGGGTTAAGGTTAAACGTTAATAAGGAGTTTGGTCACTTACGGGATTGGTTGGTTTACTTTGGAGGAAGGAGGTTGCAGTAGGTCAGGTAGGTGGGTCTGCATGCTTCCTTCATCCGGTGAAGAAGACACATGGAGGAAGAACGTTCTCACCCGCCCAGCCCTGTATTGGATCAGTAATTCTTTAAGTGGCCATGTTTTGTTTTTGGCGGTTGGGGTCTTTGGAGGCGTTTAAATGCTGCTGTGATGATCATATTAGGGACCCATCTAAGGTATGAAGTCCCCTGTGGAATGCCAGTTGGTGTGTTATCTGGTAAGGTAAACTGAGAGGTATCTGCAGAATGTTGAGGTTGTCCCCGAGCCGGTGCGGCTTGGGACTGTGTAAGTAGTTACGCAGATACCAAAGTGAATATTTGATGCTTGAAGCCTCCAAAGATCGGCAACCTTATGTTTATTATGTTATGTTTATTGTATTATTATTTTGTTCCTGTTTTAAGGAATGCTTGTTTTATTTGGTTTTTGTTTAATAAACGGCCGCTACGGCCAATTTTTACTCCAAAGTGGTTATTGCAGTAAGTGGGGTAAAAGGATTGGGGGCAGGTTAGCGGCCTTTATTTATGTAAGTGCAGATTACATCTGTGGTGCCTTAGTCATGTTACTTACTACTGACCTCTGAACTCTCTGTTACATACTACTGACCTCTGAACTCTCTGTTACATACTACTGACCTCTGCATTACTTCCTCATGACCTCTGCACTCTGTATTACATACTACTGATCCCTGCACTCTGTGTTACTTACTTGACCTCAGATCTCTACTGTATATAGTACTGACCTCCGAACTGTGCATTACACAATACTGACTTGTGAATTCTGCAATACATTCTACTGACCTCTGCACTCTTCAATACCTACTCTTCACTCTGTGTTGCATACTACAGACACCTGAACTGTGTTTAACATGCTACTGACCTTTGAACTCTGTGTTACATACTTCTGACCTCTGAACTGTTTATTACATACTACTGACCTCAGCACACTGCATTACTTACTCCTGACCTCTGAACTCTGTTACAGAATTCTGACCTTTGCACTCCGTGTTACACACTCCTGACTATTGCACTCTTTGTTACAGAGGTAGAGAAGGCAGAACTAAACTTTATCTGGGGGGGTCTTCAACACAAACTGTCTTCCACATATAATGTTGTTTTAACAGCTCTACCCTGGTGATTTGACAACAATTATCACGTACCTGGCTGCAGGCTGAGATGATCAGAGGGCATCCCTTACACTTCTAATCCAGACACCCCTGGAGTGTAGCACAGGGATTGAGAGGGCACAGAGTGGCACAGGTGCTAGGAGTACAGTCAATGAAAGCTTCCTTCTGGAGTCAGGCTGGCGTGTGAGGTATCTGGCCAAGGAACTAAGATGAACGCCACTCTGAAAAGTATGGTTTGGACAGATGGTGGTTGAAGAAACCAGCAGGAGGCAAAGTAGAAGATCAAGAGACAAGTTATGGGGGTTGATTTACTAAAGGCAAATAGGTTGTGCAGTTTTTAAAATGTAGTTGCACTCTGCAAGTGCAGTTGCTCCAGAGCTTAGTAACTGAGGTAAAGCTTCACTTAGCAAAGAATACTCAATGTGAGGAAAATAAAAAAAACAGCATTTTTGCTTGCACATGATTGGATAATGAAAGTCAGCAGAGCTTCTGCTCATTTACTAAGCTTTGCAGCAACTGCACTTTGCAAAGTGCACAGTCTTTTTGCCTTTAGTAAATCAACCCGAGTCACACCAGGAGGTCAGTAGAGACAAGCTGTGTTCAGGAACTAGCCGGGGTCAAACCATGAATCAGTAGAGACAAGCCATGTTCCTTAACTAGCTGAGGTCAAGCCAGGAATCAGTGGAGACAAGCCATGGTCATCAACTAGCTGAGGTCAAACCAGGAATCAGTGGAGACAAGCCATGGTCATCAACTAGCTGAGGTCAAACCAGGAATTAGTAGAGACAAGCCTTGGTCATCAACTAGCTGAGGTCAAACCAGGAATTAGTAGAGACAGGCCATGGTCATCAACTAGCTGAGGTCAAACCAGGAATTAGTAGAGACAAGCCTTGGTCATCAACTAGCTGAGGTCAAACCAGGAATCAGTAGAGACAAGCCTTGGTCATCAACTAGCTGAGGTCAAACCAGGAATTAGTAGAGACAAGCCCTGGTCATCAACTAGCTGAGGTCAAACCAGGAATTAGTAGAGACAAGCCTTGGTCATCAACTAGCTGAGGTCAAACCAGCAATCAGTAGAGACAAGCCATGGTCATGAACTAGCTGAGGTCAAACCAGGAAT
This sequence comes from Lithobates clamitans, assembly GCA_037952925.1. NCBI lineage: Eukaryota > Metazoa > Chordata > Amphibia > Anura > Ranidae > Lithobates > Lithobates clamitans. The sequence goes on along the minus strand of JBBGZY010001589.1, from coordinate 775,796 downwards.
CAGTAGAGACAAGCCCTGGTCATCAACTAGCTGAGGTCAAACCAGGAATTAGTAGAGACAAGCCCTGGTCATCAACTAGCTGAGGTCAAACCAGGAATCAGTAGAGACAAGCCTTGGTCATCAACTAGCTGAGGTCAAACCAGGAATCAGTAGAGACAAGCCTTGGTCATCAACTAGCTGAGGTCAAACCAGGAATCAGTAGAGTCAAGCCTTGGTCATCAACTAGCTGAGGTCAAACCAGGAATCAGTAGAGACAAGCCTTGGTCATCAACTAGCTGAGGTCAAACCAGGAATCAGTAGAGACAAGCCTTGGTCATCAACTAGCTGAGGTCAAACCAGAAATCAGTAGAGACAGGCCATGGTCATCGACAAGCTGAGGTCAAACCAGGAATGGAGAAGCTATGAAACATCTTCAACATTACAGAACAAGTCCAGATGAATGTGACTACTTTCTACTACTAGCTGTTAAACTTTCTATCAGGTTTTCACGTCTGTCTGTGTCTGTGCTGGGGAGATTCATTCTCTGGATTTGTCCTGTGACCATCTCTGATACCAAAAATTATGGGAAATGTAACATTTTAAAACTATCACAGGAACAGGAGGTGATGGGTAATATCTCATGAAAATACCGGTTGTGGTGACAACTCTCGAAGAAGGAAATTTCTCCTCTTACTTCCTGTTAGGTCTATTGGACAGGAAGTGAAGGGAAGTCCCCCTGGTAGGGCACGGAAAGCAAAAAAATATCTGAAATAGTTGGACTAAGCACTTTTGGTTTGTAAGTAGATGTTGTTTTAAAGTTTTTAATAAAGGTTTTTTTCACGCTAAAATGCTTTTTTCCCCCTCTCTCTGCTTTATGTACAGTATTCAATAGTGATTAATCCTTGGGGACTATAAGGAAGTAGGAAAGGATCATTCCTGCAAGGCTTTTTTTTTGTAGAATGTGACCTACTTTATTTCTTTGAGTTCAATTGGAGACGTCGAGCTTGTTTTAATGAGGGGAGTGTCATGGTTTATGGCAGACTTTCTCAACCTTTTCAACACAAAGGAACCCTTGAAATAACTTTCCGTTCTCAGGGAACCCCTGCTAAAAATGACTATATCTGCAACTCATGATACATTAGTGTGATGGTCAGTGGGAAGAATGCTCTGTACACTTGTGGTCATTGGGAAGATCAATGGCGTCAATGGGAACTTATCTGAGAGGCAGAATTTACACATTGCTCAAGGAACCCCTAGCAACTTCTGGAGAAACCCTAGGGTTCCATGGAAACCTGGTTGAGGAACCTTGAGTTATGGGCACAAAATAGAGCACCTTGGAAGACGTGCATTGTTATATTTAGGAGTGAATACAATACAATAGTTTATTGAAAATAAAATAATGTACAGATCGAGCCAACGTGTTTTGGTGAACTGCCTCCCATTGAAGGGTAAAATGCGTTAGCTTGATCTGTGCGTTTTTATATTTTCAATAAACTATTGTATTCTCCAATCAATAATTGGATTTTATCCTTTTGAAAATTTTAATAAAAAGAATAAAAAAAAAAAAAAAAAAAGGATTTTATCCTTTTGGAAATTTTAATTAAAAATAATTAAAAAAAAGAGTTGCAGTATTCCGCATACTCGGCGCTCCTCCCTCCCCATTCAAGTATCATTTCTGCTGAAGCAATGGCGCTGTAGCACCAGTAAGGTAGCAGCACAAACATGCAAAATAAAGGGGGACCGGCACCAATATCCACCAACAGAACCCCAAATAACTACCAGTAACTGTTTAAACCCGTCCAGTGCGGTCTCCAGCTCAAACTAGTTATGAGGATTTGTCGCATTTTTTCATGTAATGATAGACAATTAAATTGTCTATTAATGATGAACTGATATGTTTCATGGTATTTATGCTTGTACTGCTATTCGTATTTATTCACATATTTAAACTATTTACTGAGTTTGGTTTTTATATACAGTATATATATATATATATATATATATATATATATATATATATATATATATATATATATACACAGTATACAAGGGCTGCATTGGGCACAAAGAGATTTGCATTAGGCTCAATTATTTCAGTTTTAGACCTAATGCAGTGCATTGGAGTGTCCTGTTTAAATAAAGGACAGGTTGCCTTTTTTGTACAGCACGGTGCAACACATTACAATGCATCACAATGACCCCACCTCATTTCCTGGCTGGAGGGCATCCAGCATTATGTAGCTCTTTCCTCCCCAGCCAAGCTGTCCCTGGCCTGTCCCTTTCATTCATTGGATTTCAGTTCTTGCAACCATGGAGGCTCAGCATCATATGTGAGCGTTACCTAGAGCGGTCTGCATGTAAGTACATAAAACATTTTTTAAAAAAGCCAGCAGCACCAGCAAAGATGAACTTCAAAATTCCAGATTTAATGAGGTTCCCTTATAAAATGCATAAATATAAAGCACAAATGTGCTTCTCCGAAAGAACTATAATAGGGTGTCACTGTTGGTGGAGCAACCCATTTTAGGCAATTAGGGTATGGATTAGACCGAATCCATTAACTACTTGTTTACTGGGCACTTTTACCCCCTTCCTGCCCAGGCCAATTTTTAGCTTTCAGAGCTCTCAACATTGAATGACAATTGCGCGGTCATGCAACACTGTACACATATGAAATTTTTATCATTTTTTTTTTATACAGGTAGCCCTTTCTTTTGGTAGTATTTAATCACCACTGGGTTTTTTACTTTTTGCTAAACAAATGAAAAAAGACAGAGATTTTTGAAAAAAAAATTTTTTTTTAAATAAAATTTTGCAATAAGCAATTTTCTTCATCACTGGTGTGTGCTGATGAGGAGGCACTAATATGTGGCACTGATAGGCGGGACTGATGAGGAGGCACTAATATGTGGCATTGATAGGCGGGACTGATGAGGAGGCACTGGTGGACAGCATTAATGGGCACTGATGGAGCTGCAATGATAATCAAGGCACTGATGGGCAGTATTGATGGGCACTGATGATCAGTCCCAGGTCTGGCCCAAGACATTGTGCAGGAATGAAACGCAGCCCCCCCCCCCAAAAAAAAATAAAAAAATAATGCCCATCCATTAAAGAGACATCTCCAAATAGTAAAGAGACAGCCCAATCCAGCAGAGACATCCCCATATATTCAGTAAGAGACATCCCCATATATTCAGCAAGAGACATCCACATATATTCAGCAAGAGACATTTCCATAAACATAGCAAAGAGACATCCCCATATAGTAAAGAGACAGCCCAATCCAGCAAAGAGACACCCCAGTCCAGCAAAGAGACACCCCAATCCAGCAAAGAGACATACCCATATATTCAGCAGGCATGCCCCTCCTGCAAAGAGACATGCCCAAAAACATCAGCTCAGCCCACAGGTATATGAATTGTGCAGCACCACAAAAGCTCCCCCCATCCTCTTCACCGCCCCTGACCAACTACACTCTGATCCCTGCTCAGTGATGCAACATGCGGCGACAGCAGCCCTGCAATGGCAGCGGATGCTCCTGCTATTGAAGCCTGTGTTTTTCTGGGGCCGGGAGAGCTGCTCCACCCCCTGCCCCACCCCGCCCCTCCCCGGATGGGGAGCGGATCAGAGCATGATGCAAGGATGACACTGCTCTAGAGGAAGGGGGCCTCGGGTCCTCAGGTAGTGCGCCCCTGTTGCCACCCCTCTTAAAGTGCCGCCTGTGTCCCATGGACCCGGTGGGACCCATGGTAGGGTCAGCCCCGATCAATCCCTGAATATCTGTGTACATGTCCCCTGTCAGAATTGCCTGTTACCGGCTCTCCTCTCCTCACGCTGTGACGCTGTGCTGATAACCAGCAAGTCTGTTTACGCTGTAATCAGTTGTGATTGGACACAGCTAATCACATGGTAAAGAGCCGCTGTGATTGGCCCTTTACCACTGATAGATGCATAAGTCCTCCCAGCCCACTGCTTGCAATTTGGGCCGGGGGCTCTTTGCGAAGCTGCTGAGATATTTTCAGTAAGATATGTGCAGCGCTGAGCCTGCCCCTCCCACCAGCCATGAGCTATCTGCATTGCATAGAGAAGCACAGAGAACCAGGGATAAAATCACTGGGACAAAAATAAGGTATGTAATGAAAACAGCATGGTTTTATTTAAAAATGTAATTAGTATGTTGATTGGGGGGGGGGGGGGTTGGAAAAACCAGAGAAGGCAAAATAAAATCAGATCAAACCTCATCTTTAATGCTGAGCATTAAAAATGCATTGTGTGCGCCCTTATGCAGATGCACGGTTTCCAATTTTCCTGGCATTAGAAAAAAAACGCACTGGAATGATTGCAAGCAAAATTAGACTAACAGAGCAGAGGATTACGGGATGAGATTAGTCGGTAATAGTGACGTACAAGGCGTTCTATACAAAAACTAACCAGATTATAGGGGGGATTTAAACCACCTTTTTGCTCCAGTTTGCAGTCCGTTGTGTTTTTACAAAGTATCTTTATTTCACTTTCCCGGGAAAGTATGTCACTGTGGGGGCTCAGTAATGTATACGTGTAATTCTGCATTCAGTTTTATCGCCAGGCCGGATTATTTTCGGATCACTCGAATGAAGAGCACAGCTGGGAGTTAAAGTATAAATATGAAGCAGTGATTCTCTTTCTTTACAAAGTCTATAGAGTGCCTGTACAGCAAAGCATGCGGAAAGTCTTCTGGTATTTCCACAATGTAAGACTTTATTAATCTAATTTTAATTGTAAGAAAATAATTGACCTGCTCTGCTTTCAAAGGTACCATCCATAGGTTTAACCCTTTCACTGGCGAAAATAGCCATTTTTATGTTTTGTTTTTTTTTGCATTATTTTTAGACCTAAGAATTAGTTAAACCCTCCCAAACATTATATATTTTCTAAAAGCAAAGCCCCCCGAGAGTAAAACGGTGGTAGTTCCAATTTTTTTATGTCAGGTGAGCACAGTTGGCCAATGAAAATAACAGAAACAAACACAGTCTGAACATTTATTCAAAAAAATGGTCGTACATACATGGATAGCGTAGACAATTGCTAAGCCGATAAAATATTCCACATGGTAAAAAGTTACAATGATGCGTTCAGAATAACATACAATATACACAAGCATCTAAAAAAAATGACGCGTTTCGCGAGGCATAGCCTGCTTCTTCAGGGGTGGATATGTGTGTGATGTATCTAAAATGAGAATAATAAACAAAAAAGATGTATAACACAGTGATGAATATTTTGGCAAATGGTAAGAGGGGCCTTGAAGTAGAAGACCCCATACTCACCAATCGGCAAAGCCAGATGGCCAATTGCTGAATTCACCGAAAGCGGCAGCAACAAATGTGTAGCACAGGAGCTGAGGGGAGGGAACCAACCACAGCCCCACCAGGGGACAACCGGAAGGCACACATGGCATTGGTGAGGATGTGTAACCCTAGAGGTCTCATACTGTCCATTCAGGTGTCAGCTATAACATAAATGTATGTGTCAATAGTTGCTAAAAATAGCAAAGTGAACGTAAAACATGTATGGTTAAATACATGAGTACATATGTGAACCAAGCTGGTCCAATAGTAAGAAGGACATGGAGACCAGGGGGAAGTGTGAGGGAAAAACAAAATGTCATAGACTCTTTACCAAGATCGGAGACGCGGTGTGTCGGAGTGACCGTATCTCCGATCTTGGTAAAGAGCCTATGGCCTAGGCTCTTTACCATGTGATCAGCTGTGTCCAATCACAGCTGATCACATCGTAACCGGGGGGGGGGGGGGTGTTTGAGCTGATAATCAGCACATTGATTATCAGTACAGACCCATCAGCAGTTCCCACAAGGATCCCTACAAGTGGTCACCACGCAGTGCCCATCGGGGGTGCCAATCAGTGCCTATCATTGCCGCCTATCATTGTCCATCAGGGCTGCATGTTACTGCCTCATAATCAGTTCCCGTCAGTGAAGAAGAAAACTCATTTAAAAAAATTTATAACAGAAACAAAGAAAACCTTTTTTTTTTTTTTTTTCTTTTTTACATTTTCAGTCATTTTTTATTTGTTTAGCAACAAATAAAAAAAACCCAGAGGTGACCAAAAGAAATCTCTATTTGTGGGAATAAAATGATAACAATTTTCATATTGGTACAGTGTTGTATGACCGCGCAATTGTCATTCAAAGTGCGACAGCGCTGAAAGCTGAAAACTGGCCTGGGCAGGAAGGGGGAGAAAGTACCCGGCATTGAAGTGGTGATTCTAAACATATTTTTTTTTTCTTTAAAATAATAAACATAAAAAAGATTTGTATTATCCCGCGCTAACTGTTCTGGTCTGTGTGATAAAGTAACTAAATTGTGTTCCCACAATGTTAATCACCAAAAAAAACAAATAAATGTTGCTGCGCCTATTCCCTTATACAGTACTATAAATACATTTTTTTTTACAAATTCTTTATTTTTTCACAAAAATAGAAATACAACGTTACATATGGTTCCATCAATACAACGTTCCCTCTTATTTTACAATTATCATCCTCTCGACACACGCTAAATACTATAGGGAGGTTATATATATATATTTTCTTTTTTTTTTTAGCCTACTGCGTTGTTTTTTCACATCTCAAAATATTCTAAACACAACCGCTTAATTTCTACTCTTGTTACATTTTCCTTCATCAGGGAGAACCCTGATTATCCTACACCTAGAAAAAAAAAAAAAACAACCAAAATCAAGGAAAAAAAACAAAAAAACAAAAAATAAAAAGTGAAGAAAAGTGAGATGAAAGAGAGAGAAGAGGAAAAAAAAAAAAAAAAAAATCCAAATATACTCTGCCCCTCCATACCGTCCACCCTCACTATAAATAAATTAATTAATAAAAATGCCATAAAACTATCCCCTATTTTGTAGACGCTATAACTTTTGTGCAAACCAATCAATATACGCTTATTGCGATTTTTTTTTACCAAAAATATGTAGAAGAATACATATCGGCCTAAACTGAGGAAAAAATGTGTTTTTTTATATATTTTTGGGGGATATTTATTATAGCAAAACTTAAAAAATATTGCTTTTTTTTTCAAAATTGTTGCTATTTTTTTGTTTATAGCGCAAAAAATAAAAACTGCAGAGGTGATCAAATACCACCAAAAGAAAGCTCTATTTGTGGGGAAAAAAGGACGTCAATTTTGTTTGGGTGCAACGTCGCACGACCGCGCGATTGTCCATTAAAGTGACCCAGTGCCGAATCGCAAAAATTGCTCTGGTCAGGAAGGGGGGGGGGGAATCATTCCGGGGGCTGAAGTGGTTAGGTAGGTAATACATGTATTCTTTCAATGCAAACAGTGTATGTACCTAGATTTGACATGATATCAGCCTCTTGCAGTTCCGATACAGCATAGCTGGAGTGTAAGAGGACGAAGCAGCACAAGGAGCCAATCAGTTTGTGCGCTGACAAGAAATAAGCCAATAGGAAGAGAACGCAGAGTGACAGAGAGAGTTCTGCTTCGAACAAGTGTTATATATTTTTCTAACCCCCCTCCATTGAGGTCTATTGCAGGTTGCAAAAAACACCACTTTGTTAAACTGAAAAACCTCTGTCTGGTACAAGATCCAAACTGCTTGCAGGAATAACTCCGCAGCTAACCTTATACTTGTTATCAGATACTATGTGTGTGTTCCACGTCATTTAGAGGTTTATTATATAATATGCCATATGTTCACCATTATGCTGTATTTGTCCTACATGTACAATTCAGCTCATCCAGAATTTTCAGGCTAAGAAAACAGTAGAAGTAACAACCCCCCCCCCTATCCTTAATTCTTATGAAGCACGATTACACTGAGATGAGATCTTCTAACGAAAATAGCCACACAGCCAGGATTATGCACATTATCAGCGGAATAATCTGGTAACTGAAATACTCTCCGGAGTTCTGCAGACCACAGAGATAATGGAAAGTATACATTGCATGACATTAATGTATAACCTGCCCCAACATATAGAGTTTTATATGTTCTTAAAGGGACTCTGTCACTAAGAAAAATGGTCTGGTGTTACCCGTAAATCACCTCCATCCCAATACTGTACAGAAAAACAGAAAAATCGCCCTGGAACTTTGAATGAGGTGAGTACCATTAGCCAATAAACATACTAGAAGTAGACTTGACAATCTCAAGTTTATTGCAAAATGTACCATGTTTGTTCATGTATATTCATATGCATACTATATATACTGCTTTATATGTTTATTTTACTATTGCAGTGTCCTTTGACACATATATATATATGTTGGAGTTCAGCATGAATTAATATCATATTTCTGGAGGCTTACTTCCTGGTTGATACAGCCAGGTGGCCTAGGTTGGAATGTAGCCAATTAAGCCTTATGCCGCGTACACACGGTCGGACTTTTCGGCTACAAAAGTCCGACAGCCCGTCCGACAGACCTTTAACGGACTTTTGGCAGACTTGCGGCAGACTGTCAGGAGGCACAAGCCGCCTCCGTCCGCCGGGCTCCACGGCGCATGCGCGGAGGACTCACGCTGCGCCGTACACTCGTTCGCGGCCCAGGGGTGCGGCGCGCGCGGGTGCCCGGCGGCGCGTCACGCTGACGCGCTCGCCGGTGGGCTACTTCTGACGGCTCCAGCGCCCAGTCGGGTTGCTGGTTAGTCGTCAGCTGTGCCCTGTCCTCTGTACCTAGTTTCCCTAGTGTGTTCCCTGTGCTACTCTGCTAGTTAAACGGATACTCTCTCTGCCTGCTGGATACCCCTGACCTCTGCTAAATAAACGGATACTCTCTCTGCCTGCTGGATACCCCTGACCTCTGCTAAATAAACGGACTACTCTCTCTGCCTGCTGGATACCCCTGACCTCTGCTAAGTTAACGGACTACTCTCTCTGCCTGCTGGATACCCCTGACCTCTGCTAAGTAAACAGACTACTCTCTCTGCCTGCTGGATACCCCTGACCTCTGCTAAGTAAACGGACTACTCTCTCTCTGCCTGCCGGATACCTCTGACCTCTGCTTGTGTTACGGATTACCCCTTGTCTGCCTGATACCCCTGATCTCAGCCTGTTACACGGACTTGCTCTTGCCAGATACCCCAGTTTCAGCTAACCATTTGTTTGCAGCTTCTTCTGTGTCCACGGCTACACGGACTTCCTTCAGGAATCCAGTCCCTTCCGGAAGCCCGTGCCTCCGCGTGCCCCCAACTCCCTGTATCACCTCCAGGGGTCGGGTGCGCGTGGTCGTGAGGGCGAGCCGCTCTCGGCATCTCGGCCTCGGTGAGTATAGTCTCTGACAGTACTAACCAGCCAGATGTCCGAGGCCGACAGAGCGCGCTCTCCTTTCGAGATCCTGTGCCAACAGGTCTCCACCCTGGCCGACTCAGTCCAGAAGTTACAGGAGGGGTATGCTCAAGTTGACAGCCGCCTCCAACAGATTGCTGGAGTACTTCCCTCCGCCACTGCAGTTCCGGCACCCAGCAATGAAGGGCCGCTCCCCCAGGCCGCCGCCAGCCCTACCGTTGTCATGGCACTTCCTGAACCCAGGGTCCCTACGCCCGAACGGTTCTCCGGGGACCGTAAAAGATTCAGGTCTTTTAAAAACGCCTGTTCGCTTTACTTTGCCCTTCAGCCCCGGACATTTGCATCAGAGATCGTTAAAGTGGGTTTCGCTATCTCGCTACTGTCAGAGGAACCTCAGGCCTGGGCCCATGGCTTAATGGAACAGGGAAGTCCTATGTTAAATTCCATAGATACCTTCTTCGAGGGTATGTCCCAACTCTACGATGATCCGCAACGGAAGGCTACCGCTGAAGCCACTCTCCACCACTTGTCCCAAGGAAGGAGACCCATCGAAGATTATACGGTGGAGTTCCGCAAGTGGGCGGCCGACACGAATTGGAACGAGCCGGCTCTCCGCTACCAGTACCGTCAAGGCTTGTCTGAACTCCTCAAGGATGAGCTAGCTAGGATGGAGACCCCGGAGACCTTGGAAGAGCTCATTCAGGCAGCCACGAAACTGGACAGGCGCTTGCGAGAACGTCGCTCGGAGCGGTTTCAGGGTCCACGCCCTACGTGGACGCCGTTTAGAGCCCCATCCACGCCATCACCGTCTTCCACAACACCTCCTGAAGCTGAGCCCATGCAGCTAGGCCTGGTCCGGGCCCCGCTAACTTCGGAAGAGAGGCAACGCAGACGGCAGTCCAATTTGTGTCTGTACTGCGGGGGAGCGGGACACTTCCTGCGCAATTGTCCAATAAGGCCCAGTAAGTTCCTTCAGCCTAGATTAATGAATCATCTGGATAACGATGCTCCAAAATCTTATGTGATGTTGTCTGTTTCCTTGCAGCTGCCGGAAGGGGAGTCTCGCCTACCCGCCATCATTGATTCGGGGGCCTGTAGCTGCTTCATGGATGCAGCCTTGGCCCGCAGCCTCCGTATCCCCTTGCAAACAAAGGCCCAAGGCTTACAAGTGCATCTAGCCGATGGCTCTCTTCCTAGTTCAGGTCCCATCACCCAGGAGACCCAGCCTATCTTAGTAACCACCGATTCCGGGCATCAGGAACTCCTACGGCTCGACCTCATCCACTCTCCCATCTTCCCAGTCATCCTTGGCCTGCCCTGGTTACAAGCTCATGATCCGCAGATCCAATGGAGCTCCAAGATGGTGTCCTTCTCCTCTCCATATTGCTTGGAGCATTGCCTCCCTCTAACTCCGAAGGTTTGTGCTACGGTTACTACCTCGTCAGACAACCTTCAACAGATCCCCTCTGAATATCTGGAGTTCCAGGAGGTCTTTAATAAACAAATGGCTGACCGCCTACCACCTCATCGGCCTTATGACTGTCCGATCGACCTGTTGCCGGGATCCGTGATTCCGTTCGGTCGTATATTCCCTCTCTCCGAGACTGAACTGGAGGCGCTCAGACAGTACATCGATGAGAATCTGGAAAAGGGGTTTATCCGTCCTTCATCCTCACCTGCTGGAGCAGGAATATTCTTCGTCGGGAAGAAAGATGGGTCCCTTAGACCTTGTGTGGACTACCGGCAGCTCAACAATATCACCATTAAGAATAGATACCCATTACCACTCATCCCGGAGCTATTCCAACGATTCCGATCTGCTAGGGTCTTTTCCAAATTAGACCTGCGGGGTGCCTATAACCTTGTTAGAATCAGAGCCGGGGATGAATGGAAGACAGCGTTCAGATCCAGGTTTGGACACTTCGAGTATCTGGTGATGCCATTCGGGCTATGCAATGCTCCAGCCACGTTCCAGCACCTAGTAAACGACATATTCCGAGAATACCTGGATGACTTCCTTGTCGTTTACCTGGATGACATACTCATTTTCTCTCCCACGATTGAGTTACACAGGGGGCATGTCAAAAAGGTCCTTACTATATTAAGACAGCACAAGCTTTATCTGAAGATGGAAAAGTGCGAATTCGAGAGATCAGTGGTACAATTCCTGGGGTTCATCATATCGGCCGGCGGGATCGCAATGGATCCCCAAAAGATACAGGCCATCCAAGATTGGCCAGCTCCATCTGATAAAAAGGGGGTTCAACGTTTCATAGGTTTTGCTAACTTTTATCGGAGATTCATTGTCGGATTCTCGACCATTGTAGCACCCATCACCCAGCTAACCAGTCAGCACAACTTTTTCCAGTGGAGTGAGGCCGCACAAGAGGCTTTTTTGAAATTAAAGGATCTGTTCAGTTCGGCTCCAATTCTTTGCCACCCCGATCCTTCCCAACCATATGTTTTGGAGGTGGACGCTTCGGAAATTGCCACAGGAGCAATTCTCTCTCAAAGGCAAGGGCCCAAGGCTATCCTTCACCCCGTTGCATTCGCTTCTCGGAAGCTCAGCCCGCCCGAGTTAAACTATGACGTAGGTGACAGGGAGTTGCTGGCCATAAAATTGGCTCTTGAAGAATGGAGGTATCTGCTCGAAGGTGCATTACATCCGGTAATGATATTTACAGATCATAAGAACCTTGAGTACTTACGGACAGCAAAGCGATTAAGACCTAGACAAGCCCGCTGGGCTCTCTTTTTCTCCCGCTTCAACTTCCACATATCCTATAGACCTGGCTCAAAGAATGGAAAGGCAGACGCACTCTCACGGATGTTCTCGGCAGAGTCCCAGACGTCAGAACCTGGTACTATCCTTTCTTCCCAAAACTTCCTTGGGGTGGCACAAGTGGATTTGATGTCATCCATCAAATCATCATCCAACTCTTGCACGGAACCAGAGGTGCAGTCCCTGAAGAGAAATGGTAATTTCTTCTGGATCCGTGGAAAAATTTTTGTACCTCGGGAGACACGGTCACTAACCCTTCAGATGTGCCACGACCATAGACTCGCAGGGCATTTTGGAGTAAGAAAGACGTCTGAGCTGGTTTCCCGTTCCTTTTGGTGGCCTGGGTGGAGACAGGATTGCAAGAAGTATGTGGCATCCTGCCCTCCGTGTCAGCGGAACAAGGGGCGAAACACCAAGTCCTGGGGTTTACTAAGACCTCTACCGATCCCTGAACGACCATGGTCTGACGTCTCCATGGATTTCATAGTAGACCTGCCAGCCTCGGGGGGCTTTACCACTATTTTTGTCGTGGTTGACCGTCTCTCCAAGATGGCCCATTTTTTGCCCATGAAGGGCACCCCCTCGGCCTTAGAGACTGCCAATATTTTTCTCAAGGAAATCATCAGGCTCCATGGCGTACCAAAGAACATCGTATCGGACAGGGGTGTACAATTTACGTCCAAATTTTGGAGGGAGCTCTGCAAAGCCTTAAATATCAAAGTCTGCCTCTCATCAGCCTACCATCCTCAGAGTAACGGCCAAACGGAGAGGACGAACCAGACCCTAGAGCAATATCTGCGGTGCTTCTGCTCGGGATCTCAAGATGACTGGGCAAGCCTTCTCCCATACGCAGAATTTGCGTATAACAATTCTGTTCACACCGCTACTAACCAAACGCCTTTCTGGGCAAATTGTGGTTTCCATCCCACCTTCCTGTCCAACGATGTTCCCGAAATAGCAGTCCCTGCCGTGCATGACAGAGTGGCCTCCTTACAGGCAAATTTCCGAAGGATTCAGGACATGTTGCAGAGGGCTCAAACGGATTACAAAGAGCAATATGACCGGGGCAGGGGGAAAAATCCAACCTTTAAACTTGGAGAAGAAGTCTGGTTATCCACTACCAACCTTAAACTATCCGTGCCTTCACGGAAATTGGGACCCAAGTTTATTGGTCCTTTCCCCATCAAAAGGATTATCAACCCTGTGGCTATGGAGCTAGCATTACCAAAGACTTATAGGATCCACCCTGTCTTCCACGTGTCCTTACTGAAGCCTGTGGTGGACAACACTTTTCCGGAAAGAGGGGAGCTTCCTCCGCCACCAGTTAGGGTGGATGGAGAGAATGAATTTGAGGTGGAGTCCATCCTTAACTGTAGGAAGAAGGGCAGACAACTGCAGTATCTGATCCAGTGGAAGGGTTATCCACCTGAGAACAACTCTTGGGAACCTGCAAGGAACCTACATGCACCACGCTTAATTCAAGCTTTCCACCGAGACCACCCGGAAGTGATGTCCAGTCTGGGCGTTCAGTGTCCGCCCTTAGGAGGGGGGCACTGTCAGGAGGCACAAGCCGCCTCCGTCCGCCGGGCTCCACGGCGCATGCGCGGAGGACTCACGCTGCGCCGTACACTCGTTCGCGGCCCAGTGGTGCGGCGCGCGCGGGTGCACGGCGGTCCCCGTGTGCGCGCCGTGGCCGTGCGGGTGCCCGGCGGCGCGTCACGCTGACGCACTCGCCGGTGGGCTACTTCTGACGGCTCCAGCGCCCAGTCGGGTTGCTGGTTAGTCGTCAGCTGTGCCCTGTCCTCTGTACCTAGTTTCCCTAGTGTGTTCCCTGTGCTACTCTGCTAGTTAAACGGATACTCTCTCTGCCTGCTGGATACCCCTGACCTCTGCTAAATAAACGGATACTCTCTCTGCCTGCTGGATACCCCTGACCTCTGCTAAATAAACGGACTACTCTCTCTGCCTGCTGGATACCCCTGACCTCTGCTAAGTTAACGGACTACTCTCTCTGCCTGCTGGATACCCCTGACCTCTGCTAAGTAAACGGACTACTCTCTCTGCCTGCTGGATACCCCTGACCTCTGCTAAGTAAACGGACTACTCTCTCTCTGCCTGCCGGATACCTCTGACCTCTGCTTGTGTTACGGATTACCCCTTGTCTGCCTGATACCCCTGATCTCAGCCTGTTACACGGACTTGCTCTTGCCAGATACCCCAGTTTCAGCTAACCATTTGTTTGCAGCTTCTTCTGTGTCCACGGCTACACGGACTTCCTTCAGGAATCCAGTCCCTTCCGGAAGCCCGTGCCTCCGCGTGCCCCCAACTCCCTGTATCACCTCCAGGGGTCGGGTGCGCGTGGTCGTAAGGGCGAGCCGCTCTCGGCATCTCGGCCTCGGTGAGTATAGTCTCTGACACAGACTTTCTAACGAACGGACTTGCCTACATACGATCACACAAAAGTCTGACGGATTCGTACGTGATGACGTACACCGGACTAAAATAAGGAAGTTGATATCCAGTAGCCAATGGCTGCCCTAGTGTGGGGTTTTGTCCGTCGGACTAGCATACAGACGAGCGGATTTCTGGGTCCGGTGGAGTTACGACGTAAAGATTTGAAGCATGTTTCAAATCTAAAGTTTGTCAGATTTGCGGCTGGAAAAGTCCGCTGAAAGTCCGGGGAAGCCCACACACGATCGGATTGTCCACCGGATTTGGTCGGTCGGCGTCCGTCGGACTTTTGTAGACGAAAAGTCCGACCGTGTGTAAGCGGCATAACTCTGCATGACAATACTGACTCTGATCCTGATTAACTACTCTGCAAGCAATCTTCAAAGAGAGTTGGACTGGCAATGGAAGGGGGTTTGGATGAGGTGTGATTGAGGTTTGTAAAAAGGGCTGTGGCAACCAAAGAGCTCTCTCTCTTCCGATGCTGGCCTTTGCCTGAGCCTCATGTCTCTCTCTCTCTCTTTCCCCTTTCCCTTTGGATCATGGCTCTGGCCCTCTCTTCAACATCTGAGCATAGCTGATGATACAAAGCCTCGCAGAGAGCCTTGTGATAAGTATCCTTGATGTTCTTGTATTATAGGTTCTGATTGTAAGCTTTGTAATATTGTAATATCTTTTAATACTTTCATGTTAACTTTCTTATTTCCTTGAGAAATAAATAAGACTTTATTACTTATAAACCGTGTGTTTGGTTTCATAGCTAACCTTGTGTTATTGTGATATCAACAGTAACATGTGGTCAGAGTTTTAATAGAATACCTAACTATAGGGATAGACAAATTAATATATAGGTACAATAATATTTATTGTACAATTTACTTCAATTGGCACCCCAGATGGGACATATATATACATGTATATATTATGGTAATGGGTTGATTTATGTTATGGTATAGTGTGGCATACGTGTATTTTAGGTTAGTATATGGGTGAGAAAGGTCCTCCTCGAGACTCTGTATCCGAAAGCTGGTAAATATGTTGCTCTGAGTGTGTGCTGGTGAATGGTGAGTGAATGGACACCCCTTGCCTGTATTGCATCCCGTCCTGAAGATACCGGAAAGGAGAAAATACTGAAGATACAGAATAGTGACATGGAAGCTGTCGCTGAAGAATGATGGTGGTGTGTCACTCAGTGGCAAAACGGCACATGTTGGGAAGCACAACCCATTAATACCATTATGTACTGTTCCATAGGAGCTGTTTCTTAAGGACCTGTTGGAAAACCTAACACGTTAAGACAGTTATGAACCGTTCCATAGAAGCCCTGTCTGAAGAAGGGTGGTATGCGCCCTTTAGGCGCAAAGCGGAATTATATATGTCAAATTTATATTTTAGTTGACACTTACCAAGGACACGTTGAGACCCTCAGGGACACACAATTTCACCCATGCCATGTATGCCTTCCAGCTGTTGGGGTTACCATTGGCTCTGCCTCCTTAGCTCCTGAGCTGGATGCCTGTTGCTGCCGCTGTCTGGGAATCCAGCATTTGGTAACTTGGCCTAGCCGATTGGTGAGTATGGGTTCTCTCACTTTAGACCTCTCTGACCATTTGCCATAATACCATCACGGTGCATATACCTATTTGTTTTATCATTTTTATTGTAGATAAATCACACACGCATCCACCCCTGAAGAAGCGAGTCTCACGAAACGCATAGGGTATTGAAGATGCTTGTGTATACTGCATTTATATTTTTTATATACAATTGTACGTGGAATGTCATTTCTCACACTGTATGTATTACCTCATGGGCTTGGCATTTATCTATGGTGTTTATGTACCCATGACATTTTGCAATAAACTTCTGGTCTACTTCTGGTATGTTTATTGGCTAACCGTACTCACCTCATTCAAAGTCCCAGGGCATTTTTCTATGTTTTTCTGTCACTAAAGAAAATAATACAGTAGAACCTTGGATTACAAGCATAATTTGTTCCAGAAGCATGTTTGTAATCCAAAGCACTTGTATATCAAAGAGAATCTCCCCATAAGAAATAATGGAAACTCAAATGATTCGTTCCACAACCATTTATTCATAAATCCTTCAGTTTATAGTCCATATAAAAAGATTATAGCAATGTGATAAGTTGTGTAACCATAAAATGTCCATCCACAAAGAGAGGTGCCTCTAAGTGTAGCAATATGGTTACATTTAATGAAGGTACAACAGTTAGAAACTCACATGGTTGATGATTACAAGAGGCACAGCTAAGTATGCAGGCATCCGGGGTAAAGCTGTCCACATAGACCATCCTCCGCACCGCCAGCTCTCATCGCTGTCAGTCTGCAATCGTGACCGGGAAGACTACCCTGCAGTAGAGAGATCTGAAAGCGAGGCTTGAACCGCTTGTGGAGCGCAGCATGGAAGGGATGACGTCGATGGTGAGGAGGATGATGTATGTGGACAGCTTTACCCCTGATGCCTGCATACTTAGATGTGCCTCTTTTAACCAACAACCATGTGAGTTGCTAAATGTTGTACCTTTATTAAATGTAACCATATTGCTACACTTAGAGGCGGCTCTCTTCTCTTTTCTACTCAGTTGTGACATGACGCTACTTGTATATCAAGACATCGCTTGTATATCAAGTCAAAGATTATTTAAAGATGTTGCTTGTCTTGCAAAACACTCTCAAACCAAGTTACTCTCAAACCAAGGTTTTACTGTATTTGAAAAAGTCAGCCAATTCTTCTAGCAGTGCTGTGCTGCTCCTCTATTCACTGTGCAGTCACAAGCTGGGGACCCATGAATGACTCTTAACGCCAGTGGTTGTCAAATTATGAGCAAAAGAGGTCCTCAAATGCAAGCCTTGACATTACCAAAGGGCCACACATTAAGTTCAATATACACTACTACATTACCAAAAGTATTGGGACGCCAGTTTTCACATGCACATGAACTTTAATGACATTCCAGTCTTAGTCCGTAAGGGGGCATGTTGAAGATGGCTTGTTCCAGAGCTCCGCCATCTGACCGGCTTATATCCCCATCCACGGAGCTTCCTACGCCTGTCCTTACACCCGCAGACCTGGCCCAGCTCAGAGGCACTCCAGAGCAGCAGCTGACGGTACCCTCCAGATTCCCGCCGCGATCAGAGCTGATTAACCTGCTCCGCCATCCCCACGTTGTGTCAGCGGAGATCCCTGTCTACACGAGGCCTTGCCAGGGGCTCGGGGACACCTGAGTGCGGCGCAGGAAATCAGGCACGGCAGCTGGAAAGGGCAAGAAACTCAAATTACCACAGACTCAGGGGAGCCCCCAGGCATTGACAGAGCCAGCGGAAGAATACCGGGCCACCTGCAGTCTTAG
Source organism: Lithobates clamitans (assembly GCA_037952925.1). NCBI lineage: Eukaryota > Metazoa > Chordata > Amphibia > Anura > Ranidae > Lithobates > Lithobates clamitans. The sequence continues at coordinate 757,895 of JBBGZY010001589.1, read as the reverse complement.
TCCGTAGGGTTCAATATTGAATTGGCCTATGCAGCTATAACAGCTTCAACTCTTCTGGGGAGGCTGTCCACAAGGTTTAGGAGTGTGTCTATGGGAGTGTTTGACCATTCTTCCAGAAGTGCATTTGTGAGGTCAGGCACTGATGTTGGATGAGAAGGCCTGGCTCGCAGTCTCCACTCTAATTCATCCCAAAGGTGTTCTATCGGGTTGAGGTCAGGACTCTGTGCAGGCCAGTCAAGTTCTTCCACCCCAAACTCGCTCATCCATGTCTTTATGGACCTTCCTTTGTGCACTAGTCCAAATCATTTGGTGGAGGGGGAATTATGGTGTGGGGTCATTTTTCAGGGGTTAGGCTTGGCCCCTTAGTTCCAGTGAAGGGAACTCTTAAGGCATCAGCATACCAAGACATTTTAGATAATTTCATGCTCCCAACTTTGTGGAAACAGTTTGGGGATGGCCCCTTCCTGTTCCAACATGACAGTGCAGAAAGCAAGGTCCATAAAGACATGGATGAGTGATGTTAGGGTAGAGGAACTTGACTGGCCTGCACAGAGTCCTGACCTCAACCCAACAGAATACCTTTAGGATGAATTAGAGCAGAGACTGCGAGCCAGGCCTTCTCGTCCAACAACAGTGCCTGACCTCACAAATGCGCTTCTGGAAGAATAATCAAACATTCCCGTAGACACACTCCTAAACCTTGTGGACAGCCTTCCCAGAAGAGTTGAAGCTGTTATAGCTGCAAAGTCTACCGTCTAGTCAGTCCCCACCCCCAAGGAGCTTACAGTATAAAGTCTCTATTTCACATGCATACAATGGCCATTTTAGACAAGATCCAATTAACCTACCAGCTTGCCTTTGGAGTGTGGGACAAAGCCAGAGTACCCGGAGGAAACCCATGCAAGCACAGGAGAACATGCAAACTCCATGCAGACAGTGTTCTGGTTGGGATTTGAACTAAGGACCCCATTGCTGTAAGGCAGAAGTGCTAACCACTGAGCACACTGTACTGTCCCAGGTTCTCCGGCTCTTCCAGCGCTCCTGACCATGTGTGCACTCTGGACGTCTCTGTAGCTTTTGTCATCCCCTTTACCCTCCTAAAATATTAAAATTACCTTCAGCTTCATAACAATTTTTTGGTAAGCATACAGTGACAAAAGCACAAATACTGTATCCTGTACGCCTGTTTCCTCATCTGAACATGTCTGAACGCGTTCTCTTATTTGCATACGTTAGCGTTCAGAGCCCAGAGATTTGTCCTACATTGTATCCTTGGTTTTGCTACAAAGGACAAAAATTACTAAAAAAAAATGATTTGCATAATAGAAAGCAGTGAATTTCACACCAACTCATAACAACAAAAACAAAACAGATGTCTTTTCGAAATATTTTAATGTCTCATATTTCTAGGATCAAGTTATGAAACATTGCTGTATAATAAAAAAAAGAGTACAGGCTGGATGTGGCAGTCCTAAAGAGACGCATTATATAACAAAAAAAGGAAAGTCGTAGATTTCTGAAAGATGTTTTTGGTATATGTGTAGATATATAATCACCCAACTCCTGCTTCAAAGTACAACTAAAATATCTTTAATAACAAAAAAACATAAAAAATTGTGTATGCATGCACTCTTATAAATCTGTGTTGGTTTGACTATACCTACTACCTGGATGTACTTACAGTATGTTACATTTACTGGTATACTGCTGTTTTTTAGAGCCGGTTCACACTGGGGCGACTTGTCAGGCGACCTAGCCGCCTGACAAGTCGCCTCCCGTTCTGTACAATGGAACCGTTCTAATCGGAGCGACGCAAGTCGCTCCGACTTAGAAAAAGGTTCCTGTACTACTTTGGGGGCGACTTGCATAGACTTCTATACAGAAGTCGTCTTGCAAGTCGCCTCGCAGTCGTGTGCAGGTCGCCTCGGTGAGGCGACCTGCAAGTCGTGCCGCGTCTAGTGTGAACCGGCACTTACTATTGGCTTGTTGACATGAAACTGCCTTTCTGTTGAAAATAAAATATTTGAAAAAAAAAAATTGTGTTGGTTTTTGCTTTATCCATATTTTATTTCATCTACAGCAGTGGCTATCAACCACTGAGCTGTGGCCCACAGTCGCGAGCCACCATGTCCCTCAGCTGCCCAGAGTGCCTCCAAGCTCCCATAGCTCCACTCAATTTTCCATAGTGATCCACCATGCCCCTCAACCTCCCACAGTGCCTCCCAGCTCCCATAGTGCCACCCAACCTCCCATAGTGGTCCACCATGCCCCTCAACCTGCCACAATACCTCCCAGCTCCCATAGTGCCATCCAAATTTTCCATAGTGGTCCACCCTACCCCTCAACCGCCAGCAGTGCCTTCCACCTCTCATAGTGGTCCACCATTACCATCAACCTCCCAGTTCCCATAGTGTCACCCAACTTTCCATAGTGGCCTACCATGCCCCTCAACCTCCTGCAGTGCCTCCCACCTCTCATAGTGGTACACCATGCCCTCAACCTCCCACAGTGCCTCCCAGCTCCCATAGTGCCACCCAATTTTCCATAGTGGTCTACCATGCCCCTTAACCTCCCAGCTCTCATAGTGCCACCCAACCTCCCATAGTGGTTCACCATTACCATCACCCTCCCAGTTCCCATAGTGTCACCCAACTTTCCATAGTGGTCTACTATGCCCCTTAACCTCCCGCAGTTCCTCCCACCTCTCATAGTGGTACACCATGCCCCTCAACCACCCACAGATCCTCCCAGCTCCCATAGTGCCACCCAAATTTTCCATAGTGGTCCACCCTACCCCTCAAACTCCCGCAGTGTCTCCCACCTCTCATAGTGGTACACCATGCCCCTCAACCACCCACAGTTCCTCCCAGCTCCCATAGTGCCACCCAAACTTTCCATAGTGGTCCACCCTGCCCCTCAACCACTAGAAGTGCCTTCCACCTCTCATAGTGCCACCCATCCTCCCATAGTGGTTCACCATTACCATCACCCTCCCAGTTCCCATAGTGTCACCCAACTTTCCATAGAGGTTTACCATGCCCCTCAACCTCCCGCAGTGCCTCCCACCTCTCATAGTGGTACACCATGCCCCTCAACCACCCACAGTTCCATCCAGCTCCCATAGTGCCACCCAATTTTCTATAGTGGTCCACCATGCCCCTTAACCTCCCACAGTGCCCCCCAGCTCCTGCAATGCTCCATGCCTTGCTGCACAGCTTCCACCCCCCATAGTGCCCTCAACTTTGGCACAGCCACTTTTAGCCTCTGGCTGGAAAACATAATTGGGTGACATGGACAGAGCGTTGTCACCTTATAACAAGAAGTGCTTTCACAAGGACATTCATGGAAGAACGAACAGGTATTATTTTAAAGAAAGCTGCCAATTTTAAAAATACCGGAAAAGGATTTTTGAAGTTACTATAATATGCTATAGATTCTATGAGATATTAGTGATTGTACTGTATACTTTATTGTAAATAACCTTAGCTGTAGGAGTTAATGTTTAGAAAATAGGAAGGACTTCTTGCCAGTAATCTGGTGCAGGACTGGACACACCCAGAAGAACCAGTAGAACCAGGAAATATTATTTGTACAAATAAGAAATCTGAACGCAGCAAAGATATTGAATACGTTTACCCACACTAAGCAATGTGTTCATTACAAGGCAGAAGAGCCCAAATCCCTAGGAGGAAGCCACTTGTAGAGCGGGCTGTAATTAGGTGTGCAGCCATGCATCTCTAAAAATGATTAATGCTATTGCAGGACTTGTGCGGAGGGTTCTGCGCTATAATTAGAGTCCTGGATATTTGTAATTATAGAGGCCGTCTTACGATATTGAAAGGCAAAACACAAATGAACCTGAAATTCACCAAAAAGCCGTGCTCAGCTGGACACAAAGCTGTATGTGTAGGCAAAATATGTACCAACATGCCAAACTAGTTCAAGAATCTGTATGTTCATGCAAAGTTGTAAGGGGGTCCAGGCATGTACTGGCCATCGGGACTACCGGGAGTTTCCCGGTGGGCCGATGGCTCAGTGGGCCGGTCAGGCGCAGTCTTGGAGCCGATCCTCACTGACAGTGAGTGATCATGATTTCACTCCTGTCACCAAGGAGCAGCTGCCGACACTTGCAGGAGTGTGGATTAGGCTTTCTGCTCCCTCCATCCTACAGGGGGAGACAGACAGCCGGCAGACTTTTCTTCCTCTCTCCCCTTATCAGTTGTCACATGACTGGAGAAAGGACCGAGAAGCTGCCTTCATTCTGGAGAGCTGTGAGTGAATACATGTGGGAGGGGGAGGAGAGGGGGGACACTCTCATGCAAGGGGGGGACACTCTGATGCAAGGGGGGGGACACTCTGATGCAAGGGGGGGACACTCTGATGCAAGGGGGGACACTCTGATGCAAGGGGGGGACACTATGATGCAAGGGGGGACACTCTGATGCAAGGGGGGGAAACGCTGATGCAAGGGGGGGAAACGCTGATGCAAGGGGGGACACTCTGATGCAAGGGGGGACACTCTGATGCAAGGGCGGGGGACACTCTGATGCAAGGGGGGGACACTATGATGCAAGGGGGGACACTCTGATGCAAGGGGGGGAAACGCTGATGCAAGGGGGGACACTCTGATGCAAGGGGGGACACTCTGATGCAAGGGGGGACACTCTGATGCAAGGGGGGACACTCTGATGCAAGGGGGGGACACTCTGATGCAAGGGGGGGGGACACTCTGATGCAAGGGGGGGACACTATGATGCAAGGGGGGACACTCTGATGCAAGGGGGGGAAACGCTGATGCAAGGGGGGACACTCTGATGCAAGGGGGGACACTCTGATGCAAGGGGGGGGACACTCTGATGCAAGGGGGGGACACTCAAAATTAAAGTGGGCCAGTCTGGATGAAGTCCAGGGCCAAATTTTTGTCCCAGTCCAGCCCTGAGGGGGTCTGCTGGGAAGCGGCTGCACATATGACTTGTACCAGTCAGGATGATACTGGACACATAGCTGAGCCCTTCTTGTTTTATTGGAGACAAAAGAAACTCAGATACAGGAAATGACATCATAGACATGCAATTCCACAAAAAAGAACAGTAAGTTCTAAAACACTAAAACACAACACTACCACCTAGAGGCAGAACTACTAATCCCAATATACTATATGAGAATGGTTGTTGCACCTATCTTTGTATGAACAGCATGCTAACAACCTTTTTCACAGTGGCCCTTGTCACTCCTTATTCAGAGCCAGGAAATTATCTCTCTGTAAGATCTGTGTTGGATAGTGCCTAAAGTATCTGTTGCGAAAGAAACTGTGCAAAATTAGCACTGAAAACTATTGATCCGGCAAGACCGTTGTATTAGGAACAATATTTAAAAAATAAATAACTGGAGCTTTGTGAGTTACTCCACAGCAAGTCATGCCTGAGTAGGTCTGAACCAGGAAAAAAGAAACACTCACCTAATGTGGCAATAAGAGCTTTGCTGTTCTTATAGTCAGCATGCATTGTGAAGGGGATGGTTGGGCACAGACAGAATATCATGTACTTGCCTATGAGTAAAAGGGATACAAAGGAGCAAGAATGAAGATCAAGAGGTGTGACATCACTTGTTGCATGCTTGTATGTCTGTATTGGTGGTGGGAGTCAGGGCTCGAGGGGGTCGCGGGGGGGTTGGTTGGGGGTGACAAGAAGGTTTGTTGGCTCCAGGGCTGTCAAGGAGCATAAATCAAGAACGGTTTTTACTAGAGGACCAGATAACTGATGATTCTCTTATTGAACGTCCTGCACCCTTTTGGCCATGGAAAGTTATTCTGGTACCTGTTGCTACCCCAACAAGCAGAATAGAAGGTATTCTAAGGTGCATTGTAAGTTAAAGTCTTACTTCCCTTGGTACAAGCCACATCTGCAATCACTGTTCCTGCTCAATCTTATTTTTCCGCTTTCCTCAGGCTTTTATTGATTGAATTAAATTATCATTCTGCATGCAAGTCAGGCTGGGTATAAACCATGAAGGCTTTTCCTCTGGGACTCTCTCATGCCATACTATTTTTCTACCTAATTAAAATGTGAGAAATGGAGGCCATTCGCTGTCACTGCTCGGCGATGTGCGGCGGGATCCAGTTCGGTGCCGGATGAGATTAGATAGTCTAGTTCTCTATAATAAAATAACTTTATGCAGATTGCAGTGCTGAGAAAAAAAAATACAGCTGAACTTCAGACTAAACAGCTAAAAACACAAATAAAAAAAATAAAAAATTATACAGTAGGAAGGGAGGGGATATAGAGAACTTATATTTCTGTACATCCACCCTTAAGATTTACAAAGCTCTGCCAAACATTACAGCCAGGCAATTGACCACCTATTTATAGTTAAATACAGTGGTGTCAACCTGCTGACAGGACAGTGTTAGAACAGCAGCAGAATAAAGGGGTCATTTCTCTGCTCACTCTGCTCTCATATCCTATCAGCATGTTGTCAGCAAATATGCATGCAGCATTCCAGAATGACCCTAAGTACTGCCTTCTGCTCCAAGTTTAAGTGTAGCTGTATAGGGGACTGCAAGAGGCTGATACCTATTCAAATTCAGGGACAAACTTTAACTGAAAAATAAAACATTTGAAGAAGTCGTCCCACGTCTTTTTTTAAATTGTAAGTACATTGGGAGAAAGGGAAGCCATTAAGCTCCTCTGTCCCCTGGACATGCAGACACTTAGACCCGGCTTCCCCTTCACCAAATTCCCCCTGTTTAACCCCATGTGCCACAGCTACCTGGCGATTGCTAGAATGCAGGAAGATGGGCCGCAAGCAGCATGGAATCCAATGATAATGTGCATCTTGGGCTACCCACACTATGAAAACCGATGAAACTTGCTGTCAAGTGGCTGATCCAGCTGAGCTGCAGTGAGAAAAACAGGGGGTTGAACTGGTTACCGTAGTTGGTCATGCCATAGTAGAGGGGGTGGGCACATGGCCATGAACAACTCAGAGGATTGGTCAGTGTGAACAACATCAAAGCTCCCCACAGGTGCGCTCACTGAAGAGGGGGAGGTGGCAACTAAGCTCAACAAGAAGAATGTCCACCAATCGGGCTTTTAGCAGGGGAGGAGCTGACAGTCAGCAATGAGAGAAAACTAAGGCTACTTTCACACTGAGCCACATTAGCAATAAAGCGCCGCTCGTTTTAATGGCGCTTTAACGCTGTTTAAGCGGCGCTTTTCTGCCACTGAAATAATTATTGAAATAAATATTGATATAAATATTATCCGGGTGGTGACTATGGATTTCCTGTATTTATTCCATATAGGTATTAACTTTTCTATTCGTGTAGTTAGCTAGTCTATTCAACCTCTGATAATGTTACTGTTGATAGTACAATGATATAAGGTTAGCTATGAAAACAAACACGCTGCTTAGTAAAAGAACGTCTTATTTATTACTCAAGAAAATAGGAAATACTAACATAAAAAAAAACTGAAGGAAAATATTACAGAGCATATAAAATTACAAAACATCAACGATACGTTACGTAAGGTTGTCCCCTAGATATTGTTTCCCTCTCGGTCAGCACTTTTTAAACTTCATCCATACACTGTCCAGACCCAACCCCATTGCCAGCCCATCTAGGTTTTTGACAAATCAAATTATTTTGATTACTGTCCATCCTGGTGTATTAGCCTCTAGGGGCAGCATTCGTCCACGTATCATCGCTATGTGACCCGGGTTATCTTCATTGACTGTCCTTTGATCTTCTGTAGCCCACCTTCAGCAATGGCTCTGTTTGAAGAGTGTTAATCAAGGATTTCAATCTTATCACACCAGTTGGTCAGGAGCCAAGCATTTGTTCTACAAATCTTTGATGTGCAACTTGTTACATTCCAGTCAGTCCCCAAGAATGCGGAGGCTTGGTGTATCCAGATTTCATATTCAAGCACATCTTATATTATGAAATAAAACATATTGCCTTCCAACAGCCACTAGAGGGACGCTTTTAACGCCCGCTAGTGGCCGAAGAAGGAATTAAAAGCGCCCATGTTGTGTCGCTTCTGAAGCGCTTTTCAGGCACTTTGGAAGCGCTGCCCATTAATTTAGATGGGCAGGGCGTTTTGGGAGCGCTGTAAACACCGCTTCCAAACCTCCCCAAGGATGCTGCTTGCAGAACTTTTCTTAACATCCCGCAAGCGCACCGCTACCCAGTTTGAAAAGACACACTGAAATTAACGGAAGGTGGTTTTCAGGCTTTATTTAGAGGCTATTTCTAGAGCTAAAACGCCTGAAAACCGACTCAGTGTGAAGGTAGCCTAAAAGATTGTGCAGGTTTGCAGATTGCCTTGGCCGATGCGAGATCTGGGGCTATCTCTTAAGTCTACAACCGCCTCCTGGACATCCACAACTATAATGAGTATGCTCAATGACTGTCAATAAGGTCTGCAAGGTGGAAAGGGGCAGGTATAGGTGTCTCCTTCCTGCACCTCACTATTGGCCCACCTGTGTGATAGGTAGACTCCATCAACCAATACAAGCATGCAACATTGTAGGGTGTGGTCCAATCTTTGACCAGATGTTACCAGCACCCCAGCAAGCTTGTTTCAAAGTACAAAGCTCTTTATTCTTGTACAATCACATAGAAAAGCAACATTTTGAAACTGTGCAGGGACCCTTCCTCAGGCATTGCATGGAAGGGTCCCCATGCACGGTCCGAAAACACTTCTGCTCTGTAATTATACAAGAATAAGGACCTCTGCAGTGTGAAACAAGCTTGTTGGTGTGCTGGCGACATATCTTATCCATGTTGTAAACTGTGACCAGTTAAGGGTAATTGCAACACCCTTTTACCACATCAATTCCAGTATGATATGCAAAAGAAACATAATCCATGTCAATACTCGACCTGGGCATCTGGTCAGTATCTGCATATTACAGAGCCCTGACCTCCAAGACTCATGGGGGGCTCTAGGTCAAAGCTGGACAGTCTTTAGAGCAACTTGAGGTTACCATGATTACAGGTTTTCTTTCAAAGTAGCTAAACAAGATTTTCTTTTACTCCTTTCTCTGACATTCTTGATTAACGATCGGTCAGTGCTGAATAGAAATATCATTATTTACAAACCTTGATGGCAACAACTTTTGTGTCTGATAACAAATATGTTAATGTATACTTTATCAGTATCTACATGGAGCAATCTTTCAACCCAAGGACCTAAACTATTGACTAGTTATTAATATACCAGAACATAAAAAAACTTTAACCCCAAAACTAGTATATTTATGTTGGCGAGAACACTGCAATTCAAGAGTTCTCAGCTCCCCCCACCAGTCATGGCAGTTACAAGGAAGAGCCTCCAGGCGTGGTGCCCCAAACTAGAGTAAAGTAATATATACGTGTAGGCCCTTAGGAACCTGAAGCACCATTTTTTCCATAAAAGGGTAAATATGTAAAAGGAGATGTACAGGGTTATAAAAGAAAACAAACATACATGCTCAGTACCATGCTGTTGCTGTAGCTGTCCCCCACCGACTCTAAGCCTGAGAACTGCACAATCACATGACCACCAGAGTGCCAGACAGAAGAGGAGGCAGGAAGGGCTGGCTCAGGCCCTCAGCGACCCACTGAGAGGGCAAGCCAGCTGCCAATCAGGAATCCAGATAGATCCCAACATTGTTGTCGGGATTCTTTCAGAGCCTGGAGCAGCTCTGTGGCTGCAGGAGACTATCTCGCTGCCAGAAAATTTGTGGTATCAGAAGAGACCACAAGGCAAGTATGACCAAAAAGCTTTACCCATACTTCTCTTAAAATCTCTATTCATCTCTCCTGGAAAAACTGGGGTGGTTTTTATGTTAAAAACATTTTTTTTTTTTTAAAACAAATTGTTTATAAAGTACATCATTACAAATATTCGGTAACATAAGTTATGACTCTAAAAGATTGGTCGCAGTGGTAAGATTAACACATATAGTAATAGCCGTTTGCAACAAAAGGAAGGGTTAACAGATGTTGATAAAATACTTGATAATCAAATTCTGCCTACCCCAATTGGGTTCAAGCTGTAAGCAGGAGTTGATCATCAAATTAAAGCGGAGTTCCACACGAAAATGGAACTTCCGCTTTTCGGAACCCTCCCCCCCTCCGGTGTCACATTTGGCACCTTTCAGGGGGGAGGGGGGTGCAGATACCTGTCTAAGACAGGTATTTGCACCCACTTCCGGCATAGACTCCCACGGGAGTCTATGCCTCTTCCCGTCCCGACCGCGCTGTCTGCTGGGAACACACAGCTCCCAGGAGAGAGCGGGGACCACTAGGGGCGCGCAGCGCGACTCGCGCATGCGCAGTAGGGAACCGGGAAGTGAAGCCGCAACGCTTCACTTCCTGATTCCCTCAACTAGGATGGCGGCGGCAGCTGCCGAGAACCGAGTGGGTTCTCGGCGTCCCCTGCCGACATCGCTGGACCCTGGGACAGGTAAGTGGCCATGTATTAAAAGTCAGCAGCTGCAGTATTTGTAGCTGCTGGCTTTTAATATTTTTTTTTTTTTGGCCGTGTGGGTGAACCCCCGCTTTAAGTATTTAGAGGCTCTAGGACTAGGGGGAGATAGCCAAGCTTGCCATTTTTTTTTTAAAGTAATGATGGAGTATTTCTTATAGGCTAAGATCAGTTCATATCGTGCTTGGATGTTTACTTTTGACATTTGATAGATTAGGTGCGTTAATGGATTTCCATCAGCTGGTCATATTCAGTCTTGCCGCTATTAATATATGAACTACAATCGTTCTATATATTGAGGGATATTTATCGAGATCTATTCCCAATAGGGCCGTAGCAGGAGTAAGCTTGGTTAGGTTTCCCGTAAAGGTAACTATGAAGTAGGATACAGACTTCCAGAAACTCATGCAGGTTTTTACAGCTCCATAGTGTGGGGGAAAGTTTACCAACTTGTTCATTACACTTCCAACAAATAGGAGATGTGGAAGGGTATATTTTTGATAGTTTGTAGGGGGTCAAATACCATCTATTTAGTATTTCTTGTGTGTTGTACCAATGCTCAATACATGAGGAGGCTTTACTGGATATCTTTATAGCATTCTAGTCCCAGGAAAACTATTGCTCTTTAGGTTTTTCTCCCATTTGATCATATGAAAGCTTTTATTTTCATTTGATTGGGAAGCTAAAATTTTGTTTAAAAAAAAAAAAAAAAAGAAGAGATTTCTTTCCTTTTTACCTCATTATTTTTATCAAGATGTAGCCAGATTTCTAGAGGAATTTCTATGGTGTTATGGGGGTTAAACTCTTTTAAGCAGGTGTGTTTGGTGATTTTGCTTAATACTGTGCTCTCATATTGTATTGGTAAACTTTTAAAAAGAAAATGATCTTGTTGGATCCATTCTCCCACTGATAAGCGAATTTTGCAGTAGTCTATAATTTTTGTTGGAATGGATACCTTGGCTCCATCTTTTTTTTAAATCTTTGGTTTCAGATAGTATGTGTTTCCATGCTTTTAGTGAGGATCTGATGCTAAGTAAATTAGTGTTATCAGTGCTAATTTTGGGAAGTACATAGCTAGCAATAGATAAGGCATGTAGGTCATGGCCCGAGGCAGGGGCGGACTGGCCATTGAGCCACTTGGGCACTGCCCGAGGGCCCTGGGCCACTAGGGGGCCCCATCAGGGTTGCCAGCCTCAGTAAAACCAGGGACAGTATGTATAAATCTGTGTTTTTTTACATCTGTCTGTGTATACATGTATGTGTATACTGTGTGTGTGTATACTGTGTGGCCCCATAATCTCTGATTGCCTGGGGGCCCCATAATCTCCTAGTACCCGGGGGGCCCCATGAGTTATCAGTCCGCCCCTGGCCCGAGGTGACCTCTTTTTCAATATTTAGCCAAAGTTTATCCTTAGGAGAGGTAAACCAGAATTTCATCTGGTCCAGTGAGGATGCATAGTAATAATTTTTAATATCTGGTAATCCCATGCCTCCTGCGGGTTTGGTGGTAGTTAGTTTTAAAAATCCCACCCTTGGTTTTTTCCCATTCCAGATTAAATTTTTAAGTTTCAAATTTATGTGCATAAAAAAATTTGGCAGGGATCGGGATAGGGAGAGATTGAAAATAATACAGGATTTTTGGGAGAGTTTGCATCTTAAATGCCGCAATTTTACCAACCCATGATAGCTGGGTCTTCTGCATAGTTTGCAGATCTTTACTGACTTGGTCTAATAGCTTGGGGAAGTTAGCTTCATACAGTATGGAGTGTGGGTAAGCTAGTTGTACTCTTATGGCCCGTACACACGATCCGAATATCGTACGAAAACTGACGTCCAAAGAAGAATCGTACGTTTTTCGGATCGTGTGTACACTACTTTCGAGAGCCGATCACGACAGTTCATCCGATATTATTCGACCTGGCAAGCACGAAAATTTTCCTCGTACGATACCAGATTGTACAAATTTCATTTAGTCAGTATAGTTGTCGTCGGAAAAGACAATACAAATACACTACAACACATGACATCACTTCCAATTTTTTTTTTTCTGTTGTACGAGAATTTTCATGACTTTATTTACCTATTCAATTTCTATTTGCGACTATTAAGCAAAAAAGGTCGTACGATCTATCGTACGATATTCGGGTCGTGTGTACGGGCCATTAGGGATGATATAGGAATTTCCTCCCAGTTGTATTCATATTTCAAACGTTAATTGTTAGTGAGAACCTTAGAGAGATACATCGGTAGGGCTTAGCATTTGTTTTGGTTGATTTTGCAGTATGATACATTTCTATACCTTTCTAGTCGTTTTTGGACTGCAGGTAACCGAAGATGTAGGATTGGTTAGTGTGAGAATAAGGTCATCGGCAAATAATACTATTTTATGTTCATATTGGCCTATTTTTATACCTTTGACACTTGTTTGCTCGTATATATTCTGCTAACAATTCTATTGCGAATGAAAAAATTAAAGGGGATAAAAGGGCATCCTTGTCTGGTTCCATTAGTTAAGTTGAAGCTCCTGGAGATTATACCTGATGTATATAATTTTGCCGAGGGTCGCGTATAGAGTGCCGTTATTGCTGAGTGGATGAAGCCTTTAAAGCCAAATTTTGTTAATGAACTGGATATGTATTTCGAGTGCATTCTATCGAATGCCTTTTCAGCATCTAAGGCTAGGAGTAGAGAGGGCGTTTGATTATTATCTATATGGTTGATTAGGTTCACCATTCGTCTGGTGCTATCTGGGGACTTGTCTACCTTTGACAAAACCTACCTGGTCAGGGCCTACAAGAGAGGAGGTAATGGTTATTAAACGATTAAATGTTTGTGTCAGAGTTTAGAAGTGATATGGGAAAAAATTAAACGTTACGGCGCCAATGACTAAATATCCCAGCGCTGCACCTAAAATTAGTGGTATACTAATAATTCATGAAAAAGTGTGTATAAAGGGCGCTATCTGGGTAAAACTTTATAAGTGATAAAATAATAATTCTTTATATAAATACAAGTGACCAAAAAAAAACACAATTCATCAATTTACATCAAAGTCCATAAATGTCTATATAGACAATTCTTCAATATATGCTCCAAAACTTCAGACACAATAGTGCCTCACCCGAAGTGACTGTAGCCTCCCTGGCGGTTTTCCCGAGTGTGGCTCGGGGTTAAAAATCAGGACCATTAGCGGTAACCCCGAGCCACACTCGGGATTACATTGCAGGATCCTGGTGTGGCATTACTTACCTTGTCCCCGGGATCCTGCGATGTCCCCCGCAGTGTCCGTGGGCTCTGTCCTCGTCTGAAGCCTCTCCTTGCCAGGCTCCATTCCCTGCGAGTGTCGCGACGCACGGGTGCAGAGCCTGGCAGCAAATTCAAAAAAATGTCAAAATCATAACACATACAGTACTGTAATCTTACAGATTATAGTACTGTATGAAATGATTTCACATCCCTTTTGTCCCCAGTGCTTTGGCCCATGCCCTGCATGCAGTTTCATGTGATATATACTGTTCTTTCTGCCTGCAAACTGGAGATTGTCCATAGCAACTAAAAAGTGTCCCTTTACGTCAAAAGTGGCTTTAGACCAGCTAGAAAACAGCGATAGTAAATTAGAACACTTGCAGAATTGAGCGATAGTGAATCGTGGGGAAATGTATTTTATTACTATTTATTTTTATTTTTTTAAATTATTTTATTTTATTTATTATATTATAATTTATGTTTTTGTGTTTCAAACTTTATCATACCCGGGATATCTACTAGACTCTTGTTTGGACAGATCTAAGTGTGTTATTGTTAAGAATTACAGGCCTACAATATAAAACGCCAAATTTCCATGCAAAATAATTGTACCGCTTTCAGCACCTAAAATCTGAAATAATCATACCGCCAGGGAGGTTAAAATGCGCTCACCAGAATTCCTCGGCCAACAAGTGACCATAAAGCATGTAATGTGAGAACCTCCTCAGTTCACAGGTCTATCTCCACGTCGATTTCACGTGCGGCCAGAGAATAAAGCAGGGTTTTTATGAGTTACTGCAGTCTCTAACGCACACACTGGGAGAAGCTCACAGTATGCAGCAATTTCAGTATAGGAAAGAAGCCCGCACAACTGAAGGGAAGGCTGGAGCTTACATTTAAGTTAGCGTCAGCAGTCAGAGGCCACCTGATATACCTGACCGTTGCTACATTGTCAACTTACATGACATCACATATTGAGGTAAATTTACTAAAGGCAAATGCTGTGCACTTTGCAAGTGCAGTTACCCCAGAGATTAGTAAATGAGGGGTAGATTTGCTGTAGGGCTGCAACTAACGATTATTTCCATAATCGATTAGTTGGCCAATTATTGTTTTGATTCATCGATTAATAACCTTAAAAAAAGTGTGGTATATAATTTAGTTAACATGTAAAGTTTAACAAAATGGCAATTGATTCTTAAATATCTCTATGCAGCGGTAAATATAAATAACCAACTATATGGCTAGTGAGCAAAATATCTAATCCACTCTGAGAATAACAGACAGAAGAGATATACTGTATATACTAGAGGAGATATATACTGTATATACTATCAGAAGAGATATACTGTATATACTAGAGGACATATATACTACTAGAGGAGCTATATACTGTATATACTATTAGAGGAGCTATACTGTATATACTATCAGAAGAGATATACTGTAAATACTATTAGAGGACATATATACTGTATATACTATCAGAAGAGATATACTGTATATACTATTAGAGGACATATATACCATTAG
Organism: Lithobates clamitans; assembly: GCA_037952925.1. Taxonomy (NCBI): domain Eukaryota; kingdom Metazoa; phylum Chordata; class Amphibia; order Anura; family Ranidae; genus Lithobates; species Lithobates clamitans. The sequence continues at coordinate 742,641 of JBBGZY010001589.1, read as the reverse complement.
AGGAGCTATACTGTATATACTATTAGAGGAGATATACTGTATATACTATCAGAAGAGATATACTGTATATACTATTAGAGGAGATATATACTGTATATACTATCAGAAGAGATATACTGTATATACTATTAGAGGAGATATATACTGTATATACTATTAGAGGAGATATATACTGTATATACTATTAGAGGATATGAATACTGTATATACTATCAGAAGAGATATACTGTATATACTATTAGAGGAGATATACTGTATATACTATTAGAGGTTGAATCTGGTAAATGTCATCAGACTCAGAGATCTTTTTTTAAAGAAAAAAAAAAGTTAAAGACTGTTTTGCAGATTTTCAAACAGAATTGTAATATATTATAAGCTGGCCATACAAAAACAATGTCTTCCTTAACAAAAAAAAATAAATTAATTTGTTAGTGGGGTCAAATCGTTGTTCGTTTTCAACCACAGTGACGGGAAAATTTAGAAATAATAGAAAACTTTTTGGTCAAAGGAATTTTCAGACAGCGTATGTGGTTTTCGTTCAGAAATTACATTCGTTTTAAAACAGAATGTTAAAAGGCAAATGAAAATTTCAAAAACTACAATTCTTTCATTCAGCGAATGTACAAAGATTTTTCATATGAATATTCTCACCTGAAAATTGATCGGTGTGGCCAGCATAAGGCTCGGTACACACCTTTGCAGTTTGCTTTTGATCTGTTTCTGCAGTGCTTTTTGATGTGTGTTAAGTACAGTATAGAGAAGCCCCAATTGCAAGGTAAAGAAAACTTCTGCCTTTAGAACCACTCACTTCCTGCCCAGGACTACATGTCCCACGAGGCATTGCTCCTTACACATTCACAAGTTCTCAGACACTTTATGTATGGATGATGTACTGAGCTGTATGTGTGCTGCACTGTATTTCGTGATATGTAAACAAATAATGCATTCTGTATGCAGGCCAACTAATTGGCTGACCGATTAATCTATTAATTTCATAATCTATTAGTTGTTTCAGCCCTACTTTGCTGACATACATCATGCAATCAAAAAGGCTGTTTTCCTTGCATGAGATTGGGTATTCTATGCAAAGCGACTCTTCGTCCCACATTCACCAAGCTCTGGAGCAACTGCACTTGCAAAGTGCAGTCTATGTGCCTTTAGTAAATCAATTGTATTGTCTCCTAACTCCTACCTGTGTATAATATTGGGAAATAGCAGAGTCTTGTACCAGACAGACTGCATTCTGATCCCTGCATCGAATCCACACGGATGTATGTACACTTCGGAACGCGTTTGGAGATCCAAGCAGCCGGCTTACCTGTCACTTATTTGAACAGGTTTTCTACCTGAAACACCTGTGCAGGTGAAGACAGCCACTCACAGGTGTACAGATCAGAACGCCTCCGTGAATGAGGCCCTGAAGTGGTTGTAAAGGTCTGTATTTAAAAAAAAAAAAAAAAAATAACAAATATGTTATGCTTACCTGCTCTGTGGAAGGGTCCTCTACTTTTGGGGTGCCCCATTGGCGCTCTTCTTCATCAGGTGCCCCCACAGAGAGCCGCTTTCCATGGGGGGGGCACCCATGCGGGCACGCTCCCGAGTCCTGCAGCTGCGTCCATTGACACAGACAGCAGGACTCGTCCCCGCATCACTGGATTTAATTGACAGCAGCGGGAGCCAATGGCTCCTGTTGCTATTAATCTATCCAATAAGGACAGAGACAGCAGCTGCAGCTACTGGGCTCATGCACGTCGCTGGAACGGATGGGTTCAGGTAAGAAAAAGGGGGGGGGGGGGGGGTTCTGGGGGCAGCTATAGCAAAGAAGGTTTTTCACCTTAACGCATAGAATGCATTAAGGTGAAAAACCCAAGAGATTTTACAACCCTTTTAATCGCTTGTCGTCCAGCAGCCGCCGCAGTTATACAGCGGCAACATGGCTCGGCTGCGCAAATCAGCTTCATGGTACGTCGGTACCATAGGCAGCCACTAGGGGGCGCTTGCGCGTGCCCCCCTGCTCGCCCACGGAGCAGATGCGAGTGCCCGCGATCACTGCCGGGCTCCCGCAATCGCTCGGGCCACACGGAGAACCGGGATGTGTGTGTGTGTGTGTGTGTGTGTGTGTGTGTAAACACACAGTTTCCAGGTTCTCGGAGGGGAAAACAGACAGATCGTCTGTTCATACAGAGTATGAACAGCGATCTGTCATCTCCCCTGCACAGTCCCCTCCCCCCCTTCAGTTAGAACACACACTAGGACACACTTAACCCCTTCACTGCCAGTGACATTTTTACAGTAATTTTGTAGCACTGATCGCTGTAAAAATGCCAATGTTCCCAAAAATGTGTCAAAATTGTCTGACGTGCCCGCCATAATGTGGCTGTCCCGATAAAAATCGCAGATCGCCGCCATTACTAGTAAAAAAAAAAAAAAAAAAAAAAATTTAATAATAAAAAAGCCATAAAACTATCCCCTATTTTGTAGATGCGATAACTTTTGCGCAAACCAATCAATATACGCTCATTGCGATTTTTTTTTATACCAAAAATATGTAGAAGAATACATATCAGCCTAAACTGAGGAATATAATATATATCTATATCTATATAAATATCTCATATATATCTCATATATATATATATATCTCATATATATATATATATATATATATATATATATATCTCATATATATATATATATATATATCTCATATATATATATATATATATATATATATCTCATATATATATATATATATATATATATATATATATATATATATCTCATATATATATATATATATATATATATATATATATATATATCTCATATATATATATATATATATATATATATATATATATATATATCTCATATATATATATATCTCATATATATATATATATCTATATCTATCTCTCATAATATATATATATATATATATATATATATATATATATATATCTCTCTATCTCTCTATCTATCTATCTATCTATATATATCTCATAATATATATATATATATATATATATATATATATATATATATATATATATATATATATATATATATATATATATATATATATATATATATATATATATATATATATATATATATATATATATATATAAAATTTTTTTTGAGGATATTATAGCAAAAAGTAAAAAAATGTTGCTTTCTTTTTCAAAATTGTAGCTCTTTTTTGTTTAAAGCGCAAAAAATTAAAACCGCAGTGGTGATCAAATACCACCAAAAGAAAGCTCTATTTGTGGGAAAAAAAAGGACGTCAATTTTGTTTGGGTGCAGCGTTGCACGACCGCACAATTATCAGTTAAAGCGACACAGTGCCGAATCTCATAAAGTGCTCTGGTCTTTGGCCACCAGCCAAATGGTCCGGGGATGAAGTGGTTAAGCTTGTGAGCATGGAGCATAACCTGTATTCAGAATTTATGGATTATCTATTGCTCTTTGCACTTTATCAAGTTTATCACATGCTCTTGAGTCATGCGTTGTATAACAGATAATGGGAAGTATGTAACAGTTCAAAGGATCAATAGCTCATATGGCTACATTACATTCACAGTTCCATTCATCTTCAAAAAAAAAAAAAAAAAGTTAGCGTGGTGAAGAGCATTACAAACATATTGCAGAAAATATTTCATTAGATACAAAATGTAATAAAAATACCAACAACCCAAGAAACATAAAATACAGTTTATTAAAAACGCACAAATCACGTTTTTTTTTTTTTAAAAGAAAAAACGTGAAAAAGACCCAACAATTCACAAACGACACAGATATCTGGAATGTGTAGAATTCAGGTGAAATTATATTAAATTGAATACTTTATTTGAAATGAATATTTATACTTTCAGCAAGTAAACATTTAAAACATACTGATAACAAGAACCTGAAAGGACGTTTGATATGTCATTGTAACATGCTTTCCATTCCGTGTGACTGTTTCAATGCACAGATTTACCTCTTAGGGGATTCTTTACACCAGTGGGGTGCAGTACATACACTATATTACCAAAAGTATTGGGACGCCTACCTTTACACGCACATGAACTTTAATGGCATCCCAGTCTTAGTCCGTAGGGTTCAATATTGAGTTGGCCCACCCTTTGCAGCTATAACAGCTTCAACTCTTCTGGGAAGGCTGTCCACAAGGTTTAGGAGTGTGTCTATGGGAATGTTTGACCATTCTTCCAGAAGCACATTTGTGAGGTCAGCCACTGATGTTGGACTAGAAGGCCTCGCTCACAGTCTCCGCTATAATTCATCTTAAAGGTGTTCTATCGGGTTGAGGTCAGGACTTTGTGCAGGCCAGTCAAGTTCCTCCACCCCAAACTCGCTCATTCAGGTCTTTATGGACTTTGCTTTGTGCACTGGCCCAAATCATTTGGTGGAGGGGGGATTATGATGTGGGGTTGTTTTTCAGGGGTTGGGCTTGGCCCCTTAGTTCCAGTGAACTCTGGGAACTCTTAAGGTGTCATCATACCAAGACATTTTGGACACGCTCCGAGTTTGGGGATGGCCCCTTCCTGTTCCAACATGACTGCTCACCAGTGCACAAAGCAAGGTCCATAAAAACATGGATTAGCGAGTTTTGGGTGGAGGAACATGACAGTCTTGACCTCAACCCAATAGAACACCTTTGGGATGAATTAGAGTGGAGACTATGAGCCAGGCCTTCTCTCAAACATCAATGTCTGACCTCACAAATGCGCTTCTGGAAGAATGGTCAAACATTCCCATAGACACACTCCTAAACCTTGTGGACAGCCTTCCCAGAACAGTTGAAGCTGTTATAGCTGCAAAGGGTGGGCCAATTCAATATTGAACCCTACGGACTAAGACTGGGATGCCATTAAAGTTCATGTGCGTGCAAAGGCAGGTGTCCCAATACTTTTGGTAATATAGTGTACATTTAATGGGTGGTGAATTTGAGTTGCATTAGGGCAGCCCATTCATTTTCATAGGGATGTCAAATCATGACAATGCACCTAACAAGCCTCACCACCACATAGGAATGGTTCTCATCCGTTGATTGCGGAATGCTGCAATGGGAGTGTGTTCAGGAATGTGCATTGTGGTGACATTCAAAATGAAAAAGGCACCACAACACCGATTGTACCTTATGTGTGTTTTGCAGCAATGTGCACCTGGCTGCAATGCTTTGATGTGAAGCCAGCCTTATGGCCCGTGCACACGATCCGAATATCGTACGAAAGCTGTCGTCGTCCGAGGAAGAATCGTGCATAGAATGCATTAGGTGAAAAAACTTTTACCTTTACAACCCCTTTAAGCATTTACTGGACTGATAAAATCAGAGGGCTCCTAAAGAGTAACTAAAAAGGTAATGGTCAAGCAAGGTTCCCTATACCTCGTACACACGTTCCGAATATCGTACGACCGATCGTACGACTGTTCTCGCTTAATAGTCGCAAGTAGGAATTGAATAGCTAAATAAAGTCAAGAAAATTCTCGTACGACAGACAAAAAAAAAAAAAAAAAAAAAAAAAAAAAAAAAAATCGGAAGTGATGTCATGTGTTGTAATGTATTCGTATTGTATTTTCGGACGACAACTATACTGACTAAACGAAAATCGTACGATCTGGAATGGCACGAGGAAAATTTTCGTGTATGTCCGATCTCATAATAAATCGGATGAACGGTCGTGATCGGCTGTCGAAAGTCGTGTACACACGATCTGAATATCGTACGATCCTTCCTCGGACGACCGTTTTCGTACGATATTCGGATCGTGTGCACAAGGCCATTAATCAGCATCTGAACTATTATTAGAATTACTCATCAGGATTATTACAATTTTATCATTTCAGTATCCACTCTGTTCATGTATACTGAAGAAGGTGGTCTGAACCCCAAAACGTTAACTTTTTTTTTTTTTTTTTACACAACAGTCTAAATAATATTATAGCTCCGGACTATAGTTCGGATTTTAGCACGTTCTTCCTTGAACACCCAGTTCTCACTTTAGCAAGAAGTTGACATTCAGCCACCACTCCTGGTAGGAGTGCTTAACAAGAGAATCATTCCATCAACACTGGTTAGGACTTGACTGAAAACACTATGGGGTGCGATTTGAGCCATGAATTTGTATGGCTCAAATCGCACCACATTCCCACCAAACTCGTGCAGGACCCTTTTTTTTGTCCGCATCAGAATTGGATCGCATTGGTGTTCTGCGAATTGCGCTGCATTTTGCAAACCAATTGCAGAGTGTCCTTACCATACACCCCGCAATCAGTTTGCATGAATGAGTTGCCATTTTGATGCAGTGTGGAATCCACCGCGCCCGCGATGTCGGCACCCGAAAGCCGATCTGCCCCTTTGGCTCTCGGGTGGAGGCATCGCCATCTTCGGTAAGGGAATCAGGGAGTGAAGCCTTGCTGCTTCACAGCCTGGTTCCCTACTGCGCATGTGCGAGTCGCGCGATCCCACTGGTCCCTGCTGTCATCTGGGAACTGTGTGTCTCCCAGAAGACAGCGGGGGGGGGGGGGGGGCGGGGGAGTGGTCGGAGGAGGTACTGTGGCTATCTATGCCCAGAAGTGGGAGCAAATACCTGGATTATACAGGTATCTGCTCCCCCCTCCCTCCTGAAAGGTTCCAAATGTGACACCGGAGGGGGGGGGGAGGATTCCGAAAAGCGGAAGTTCCATTTTTGGGTGAAACACCACTTTAAGCACGCCATTAGAGCCAGAGGCTCCAATAGGCTTCGAAAAAAAAAACGTGGGCCCACCCAGTTGTGCGACAATAGCGATTCTCCTCCCGGCCAATCAGGAAGTGGGTCCTGAGACCTGTTTCCCGAAAGGAGAGGCAATCCCATTGGCCTGTGATCGGAGTGACAGGACAGCGGGGGGGGGAATAGAAGGACGAGCCAGCACCAAGTCGGGGAAAATGGTTTTCAACTCTCTCGTCGCTCCAGGGTGACGAGAGAAGAGTGAGAAGAGTGCGGGCTGTGAGCTCCGTTCACACTGCTCGGTGGCTGTGCCCAGACGACCCGCCCTCACTGTCACCCATCGGGGATGATCGGATCTGGGCCAGCGATCGAGGCGGGAGATCAGGCTGTGTGTGGTGATCTCTCGGTGCCTGGTCTGTGTTGGATCGGATGTGGCAGGAGGCAGAGGATCCCCGCCAGCAGACTACCAGAGAGGAAAGGCGAGTGTGCATGGACACCAGACATCCCTCCCCCTCATCAGACTGATCTTTCCCTCAAGGGTTAAGTGAGCCAGCAACCTGAGGGGGGGTTGGTTGCGTGGTCAGGTCCGTCTGCTGCCCCCCCTGACCGATGGAGCACCAGCCGCCACTGCTGTGACCCCATTTTACACTTTGTGTCCCTGTAATGCCTGTGTAAGAAATGGGCATTATGGGCATCACCAGTAATACAATCCACTGCCACAGAAGTTCCAAACTTTCCCAGCTCTACCAAAAACATGGTTGCCTACCTTTGTCCCTGCTGGAGAAGTGTCCAATCACTTCCAGTGCTGACAGAAGGAAAGTCACCCCAATAGGGACGCGAACAGCGATAAAATACAGACAAAGGCTCTGACACCCTTCACTGCTCTATCTGAAACAAAACATTTTAGGTAGATTTAGGTCAGAATTCCCAATCAATAAGAAGTACTGAAACTTTTATAAAAATCGACGGCCAGGGAGCCAAAAGGATTGTCTCAGCAAAGTTTCCTTTTAATTAGTACGATTCAATAAATTGTTTATGACTTCCTGATAGGAAAGGATTTGAATAGTTCCTGGTGCGTTTTTTTTTTTTTTGGCGATTAACAGATAACATAGCGCACTATTCCTTTACCGCGCATCTCCCGCATTCTATGGCAATGTCGCAGGATGTTCAGCATTCCATGGAATCTTTTATCCACCTTCTGCTGGGTGAATTCTTTGATATCTTGATCTACAATAAAAAACTGACCTGGAGGGGGAGATAAATAAAAGATTAGATTACAATTTATTATGTGTTCCGTGTGCATTTATGTAACGGGCTGGGAGGAAGCTGAAAATACTCCTTGTGGCTAAGGCAGAAAAGAAAGGAGACCTCTGTGGGGCCCCCACACTTCTTTGCCTGCCAGAACTTTTACTTCTTAACCAGTTGCCAACGGTCTTATATCACATTTACTGCTACAAGGCGGCCGCTCTGCACCGGATCACATAGATATACGCGGTCCTGCACTTCCGGGTGTTGGGGCGCACAGAAGCAGCTCGCTCCCGCTGCGAATCTACCCAGCGCGGACCCCGATGTCTGCCGGCACCCGCTGATCGTACTGTACACAGGCAGAATGACGATCTGCCTATGTAAACAAGGCGGATCGCCGTTTTGTCAGTACAGAAGGCATGACTCCGGTGTTTCTGCAAAAGCAGGAACGCCGATCCATGCCTTCCACTAGTAAAAAGCACCTCCCCCACTACACTGAATCTACAGCTAGGCACATGTTTAACTCTGATCGCCCATGATGTTAACCCCCTCCCTGTCAGTGTCGTTAGTACAGTGACAGTGCATATTTTTAGCAGTGATCACTGTAGTAGTATCACTGCCCCCCCCCCCCCCAAAAAAAAAAAAGTATCAGGCCCGATGTCCGCTGGAAACCCAACGATCATTCCGAGAGAGGCAGAACGGCGGTCTGCCTATGAAAACAAGGCAGATCACTGTTCTGTTAAGGAAGACAGAGAACTTGTGCTTCTGCTAAGCAGGAACACGGATCTCTGTCTTCCTACAGTTAAACCATCCCCCACACAGTAAGAAAGCACTCACAGGGAACACATTTAACCCTTTGATCGCCCCTGATGTTAACCCCTTCCCTGCCAGTGTCATTAGCATAGTGACAGTGCATAGTGGTGCAGTGGTAGCACTCTCGCCTAGCAGTAAGAAGGGTCACTGGTTCGAATCCCAACCGCGACACTACCTGCTTGGAGTTTGCATGTTCTCCCTGTGCCTGTATGGGTTTCCTCCGGGTACTCCGGTTTCCTCCCACACTCCAAAGACATGCTGGTAGGTTAATTGGATCCTGTCTAAATTGTCCCTAGTATGAATGAATGTGAGTTAGGGACCTTAGATTGTAAGCCCCTTGAGGGTAGGGACTGATGTGAATGTACAATGTATATGTAAAGCGCTGCGTAAATTGACGGCGCTATATAAGTACCTGAAATAAATAAATAAGTATTTTTTAGCAGCGATCACTGTAGTAGTGTCACTGGTCCCGTCCCCCCCCCCCAAAAAAAGAAAAGTGTCAGATTTGTCCTCTGCAATATCGCAGTCCTGCTAAAAGTCGCTGACTGCCGCCATTGCTCGTACAAAAATAAAATAAATAAAAAATTCCATAAATCTATCCCATAGTTTGTGCAAATCAATATACGCTTATTGGGATTTTTTTTTTTTTTTAAACAAAAAATATGTAGTGGAATACATATTGGCCTAAGTTGATGAAGACATTAGATTTTTTTACATTTTTTATTGGCTATGATTTAGAGCAGAAAGTAAAAAAATATATTTTTTCAAAAAGTTTGGTCATTTTCTTGTTTTTTAGAGCAAAAAAAAAAGAAAAACCACAGAGGTGATCAAATACCACCAAAAGAAAGCTCTATTTGTGTGAAAAAAAAAAAAAAAGACATAATCGTCACACGACTGCCCAATTGTCAGTTAAAGTAACGCAGTACGGTATCGCAAAAAATGGCCGGTCACGAAGGGGGGTAAATCCTCCTGAGCTGAAGTGGTTAAAGAGACTGTAGCAAGAGAAAACCTCACCCAAGCTCTACCGCTATATAGTATAGTTGGTGTGTAGAGTAGACGGTGCTCTGGCTAATTAAGCTCACAAAAGATTCATAGAAAGTACAGGCCGGCAGCTACAGGTCGACAGCTTCTCCATAGAAAATATTTATTTAACTATTACAGCAATAACATCATCCAAAAACTGACGCGTTTCTGCCTTATGCCTTTGATGAAGGCCTAAGGCCAAAATGCGTTAGCATTTTTGGATGATGTTATTGTTGTAATGATTAAATAAATATTTTCTATGGAGAAGCTGTCGAGTTGCCGGCCTGTACTTTCTTAGAGAGACTGTCACCAAGACTATTCACATTAAAGTAACAGGACCTCTTGAATGTTCACATCCCACCCACTTACTTACAGTTCTTCCATGAGCACGTCTGACACCGAATCCAACCAAGGAGTCTGAACCCTGTGTAAGCTCTATGGAAGATGGTGTCCAAGCTTACAAGTTTGTTGCTGTCGCCATCATCCACTAATCTTTACATAGTAAGGGCCACTACATAAAGTAGAATTAAAAAGGCAAAACATTCTTTTTTTTCCCATTTTGGATAGAGTAAGGAAGGGTCATAACCCCCTTTTTTCTTTTTTGCCATCTGTGTCCCTTTGGGGAGATTTCCAAAACAGGAAGTGAAAGGAAAATTTTAACGCACCAAAAACACATGTCAACTGCGCAAACACTCAAGGCATTTAGGGGAGCACTTATTAAAACGCACATTAAAAGAGGAAGTAAAAAGTAAACCCTGATGGGTTTTACTTCCTCCTTATTCCCCTGCAAGTGCGTCCCATAATAGCCCATTATGTTGCACTTGCCTGCAAACGAAGCCTGCGACGTCCCCACTGATGGCCGCGTCTATCTTCACCCCTCTTCCTTCCCGGTGCCGTGAACTCCAGCTCTTTGACGGAGTCACGGGAGCCGACGATCACGGCACGGGCCCTATAGAAAAGGCACGACTGGGCCCTTTTCTTTAGTGCGCATGCGCTGATGAATTCGGCGCAAGTGTATATGGTAAATATCTCCTAAACCGTGCAGGTTTAGGAGACATTTCCAGTACCTACAGGTAAGCCTCATTATAGGCTTACCTGTAGGTAAAAGTGGTGTGTAAAGCTTCGTACACACGATTGGATTTTCGTCAGGAAATTGTGTGATGACAGACTGTTGTCCTAAAATCCGACCGTTAGTACGCTTCACCAGACAATTGTTGTCCAACTTTCTGCCAACAAAACGTTGGATGACAGGCTAGTAAATTTTCGGCGGACAACGGCCTGTTGTCTGATTTTCCTATCGCCTGTACAAACAAAAGTTGAAAGTACAAACACACATGCTCGGAATCAATGCTCACCAAACACGACATTAGCTGAAGGTGCCCAAAGGGTGGAGCTCAAGAGCTGAAATTCCTTGTAGTACGTCAAAAAGTTTGTGTTTATTGGCCGACAATTGTGTACCGTTTGTAAGCAAGACAAGTTCCTGGCACACGCCCTTCGGACAAAAGTCTGACGCTTTGTTGCCCAACAATCCAATCGTGTGTATGAGCCTTAAGGGTTTACAACCACTTTATTTCTATAGGCACGTTTGGATAAGCATCAGTATTTTGAGCAAGTGTGAACAAGCCCTTAGGTTGTATATCTGCTGTAAATACAACAGAGCCACAGAAATATAAAGAAATGATTGACCTGGCCACAACCACTGCCCTTAAAGCCCAGCTCTGGGAAACTAACCTTATCCTTGGGTTGCGCCTGCATTGCAAGGGTTAGCTGCTTGTTTAGTCTAAGGGAGAGGAGCCATACCTTTACTTACCTGATCCTCCAGCAGATAACCCTAATATAAGTCCAGTGGTGGAAGGTCTCTTGGCAGCCTTACAATGCACTGGCTTTGATGTCAGGCCCTTAGAGCGGTGGGGAGAAGACGCTACAGGGAACGTTCTAGCAGTGGGGAGGAGTGGAGGATCAGATTAGTAAATCTGCTTTTCAGTGCCTCCTGGAGCTAAACTTCTCCCACACTGCGTGGGATAATTTTATAGTTTGACCCGGAGTTGGGCTTAAAAAATGAGCAGTCTCTTAGTTCAATGACAGTGTGTAGGTGTGGGCAAACTTTAGCACTATTAAAAAAAAAAAAAAGTGCAGAAGCTTCGCCTGTTAGAATGGCAGCTGTCCATTCCTGACTACGATAGGGGCAGCATAGTGCGCGATTCAGTGCACCACATGACTTTTTTTTTATGCTTTGGACAAAACTTTATTTAAAGTGTACACTTTATCTATACACTGTACAGCAGTGCGATGTGCTGCGTTGCTGTACATTGCCATGCTATTGTGTACGTTTTAATGCAGCTCTGGGCTGCATTGGGACACACAAGAAACAATTGTTTTCTGTGTGTCCTTGCAATGACAGATGTTGATTTTTCGAAAATTGGAGAGTGAAAAATCTGGTGCAGCTCTGCATATAAAAAAAAAAAAAAAAAAAAAAAAAAAAATCAGAAACCAATCAGCTTCTAGGTTTTTTTTTCTGTCAGAGCTTAATTGAACAAGCTGAAGTTAGAAGCAGATTGGCTACCATGCACAGCTGCACCAGATTTTGCACTTCCCAGTTTTAGTAAATCAAAATCTATATGTGAATTAGCCACTAGCGTCACTTTCCTACACTTTGCACATTCTGGCTTTAAAGCCTACCTTTTGTATCTTTTGATTCGTCATCTTTAAATCGTCCGAGTTGCTTCCTGGCCAAATTGTTCAGATTTTTCAGCGGCTGCTGCATGATCTTGTATTTTCCCACAACGGCCTTGTTGATTTCCTCAATAAGGCTGTTAATCTGATCGTACGTCAAACGGTTCTTCATATATCTGCCAAAGAGAAGTAAATAAACAAGGACAGCAGTCATGCCGACGTGAGCTAATCAATCGCATCGCAAAGTTTAACTTCACTGCAAGCTCCACCAATGCCCCAACCTTGGATGTGTCACATAACAGCCACCGCGGTCTTGTGCAACAAGCTAAAGACTGGATGATAACTTGCCTTCAGAATGCCTTACAGAGATCCTTGAATGTATTAATGATTTTGTAGGCGATTTAACCTTCCACAGCCATCCAAAACTGATTTATCCAGTTGTGGACACGTTCATTGAAATGATAAATTACATTTTATTGAAAACTACAAGCTGTCAGCCACAAAGACTGTCAGTACTTGTAGTTATGTAATTCACAGAACTCTGTGAATGAAGGAAGCGGCTGTGTGGGCGGAGCAACACATGGCCCCGCTCTTTTCAAACAGTGACAGCTGGTGTGGGGAGAAGATCCCCGGCTTGCTGTCTGAAAGGGGGGGGGGGGGATTTGGGGAGCGGCTGCAGCTGCGGGACCATGTCCCACCCTAAAAACATGTTCCCAAAAGGTGAACTTATTAATTTTAGTCAAATTCTAAGGCTAATAAACCTACTCCCCACCCCCCATTCAAAGATTATTCTATTTTCCTTGTGAAAGAAAAGATGCCTATACTTGCCTATTCAGAAGCCGATCCAGTCCCATTACATTATTATTATACGAGATTTATATAGCGCCAACAGTTTACGCAGCGCTTTACAATGTATAAGGGGGACAACACAATTACAGTACAGTTCAATACAAAAGGTACAGGAGGGCCCGGCTCGTAGAGCTTACATTCTAAAGGGAGGGGGTGGTGGTACAAAAGGTAATGGCTGCAAAGAATGATTTGATGGGGGTGAGGTGGTGAATACATGATCGGGTCCCAGCATCGGCTTTGGTGTAGAGGAGGGACAGCTGACAACTGCTGCCCCATCATAAGCCTATGGGCGACATTATCACTCAGGCTCTGCAGCCTGTCGGTTGTCCCTCTTTTACACTGAGGCCAATGTTGGGAGCCGATCATGTAAGTATAGGCATCTTTTCTTTCACAGGGCAGATAAAATAGTATTGCAATGGGGGTGGGAGTAGGTTTAGCTTTAGTTAAAATTTGACTGAAATGACACATTAAAGTGGAACTTCACTCTCCCAATCAACACTGATTATTTTTTAAGTGGTTGTAGAAGCAGGAGATTTTTTTTATCTTAATGCATTCTATGCACCAAGATAAAATACCTGTGTGCATCAGACCCCCCCCCCCACGCTTACCTGAGCCTATCTCGATCCAGCGATGTTGTACAAGAGGCTTGGCTTGTCCAGAACTCTTCCTCCTGATTGGCTGAGACACAGCAGCGGGCGCTATTGGCTCCTGCTGCAGTCAATCAAAAAGAGTGAGCCAATCAGGAGAGAGAGGGGGCAAGGGCAGGTAGCAGCTCTGTGTCTGAATAGACACACAGAGCAGCGGCTCAGCTTGGGTGCCCCTTGGCAAGCTGCTTGCTGTGGGGGGCACACGGCAGGAGGATCTGGGCTGCTCTGTGCAAAACCATTACACAGAGCAGGCAAGTATAACACGTTTGTTTTTTTAGGGTCAATTTAATCCTCATGCTGCTAGAATTAGTAAATAGATGAGAAAGTATATCGTATTTACTTGTCTTAAACTTTTTTATTTAAATTTTTTGCATTTCCTCAGTTACTTCCTGGTCTCTTGCCTAGGCAAATGCCATACATCCTAGGAGTCTTCAGGAGGGTTTTTTTCAGCCAAGCACGCCCTCCTGACTGCATGCCTGAGCTAAGGACAGATGGATTCCAGGAAGTAAATGCTACACGAGTCATTTGCCCTTACTCAAGATGGCCACTGCCAGAAATGCTAGGGGGTGTTTTTCAAAGTGGTCTCTCAATAAAATAAATCATGGAGACATGGATGCATGGGAGTTTTCATAACCACTTAGCACAAATTGCCGTCATTGTACGTCAGTACTTTGACGCTAAATATGGTTGTTATGGCAGCAGATATCTGCCATAACCCCAGTATTTCAAGAACGGCAAGTGGCTATCTTTCAGATAAAAGTGGTCTCCGCTGCAAATTCACTTTTATTGGGGCAGGAGAGGGCCCCCCTCTCTCCCGCTGCGTTCTGGTCGGCGGAGACGATCACGTCCTTTCCCCTGACAGGCATGGAGCCGAGTGAGGGGAAGATGGCCCCCGCTCGGCTCCATAACATTGAATAGCGGAAGCGACATCAAACGTCACTTCCGCCCAATGGTCTTAAAGGGGAAATTTTTTTCTTTTTTTTGCATTTTAGTGTAAATGTTAGACCTGAGGTCTTTTTGACCCCAGATCTCACATTCAAGAGGTCCTGTCATACTTTTTTTTTCTATTGCAAGGGATGTTTACATTCTTTGTAATAGGAATAAATGTGACCCATTTTTTTATTTTTAAAAAGGACAGTGTAAAAATAAAAAGTAAAATAAATAAAAAAAAAAAAAAAAAGTTAAAAGCGCCCCGTCCCACCGTGCTCGGATGCAGAAGCGAACGCATACGTAGGTGGCGCCCGCATATGAAAATGGTGTTCAAAGCACACATGTGAGGTATCACCACGATTGTTAGAGCGAGAGTAATAATTCTAGCACTAGAACTCCTCTGTAACTCTAAACGTGCAACCTGTAGAAAACTTTTAAACGTCGCCTATGGAGGTTTTTAAACGGTAAAAGTTTGTTGTCATTCCACGAGCGGGCGCAATTTTGAAGCGTGACATGTTAGGTATTAATTTACTCGGCGTAACATTATAAAAAAAAATTGGGCTGCACAAATATGGTGTGACATAAAGTATTGCAACGACTGCCATTTTAATCTCTAGGGTGTCTGGAAAAAAAAAATTAAAAAATGTAATATATATATATATATATATATATATATATATATATATATATATATATATATATATATACACATATATACACACACACATATTTCTTATTATGTTTATGGGTTCCAAGTAATTTTCTAGAAAAAAAAATAAAAAAATTTAAGTGTCATAAAGAGGCTCGGTGGTTAAATAGTGTTTTTGGTTTGTGGTGCTCAGATCCACTTTAATGAAAAGAAAAATTTCATAGTAATACTCAGCTATTGGGAGATTGGAGCTGTGCCGGACAGCGGCACAAACTGCAGATATACAGTCTAGTAGCAGGGATCAGAGACCAGAGCCAGGGGGAATAACTTATGGATTGCTTTGAGTCTCTGAAAACCATGGAAGTCTATAAACTGCATTATGGCCGAAGCAAGTTACTGCAAAGCCTGAAACTGGATCAAAAACAAACAATCTATGGGGAAGCAAGGACTCTTCAAGGGTTCTGGATGTGCACAGAAAGAGGAGCAAACAGCACAGATCCTACACCACGAAATAGCAGACGGCAGGTAGGATCAGCCAATCAAATGTGTCCATTTCTAAGTATAAATGTTTTTCCTTTATTATAGTTCTACTTACGCAGGGACACTTTCGAATTCCTGCACTGTTATCAGCTCCATCTCCTTGATGATATGTTTCTCTTTGATCGGTTTCTTCACCGGCTCTGGAGCAACCACCTTTACTTCCACCGGAGCAGCTTCATTTGCAGCTGGACTGCTGTTTAAAGAGACAACAACGCTTTAATGCTAAAGTTTAACCTGCTTAGATTTTGCCTTCATTGGTTTCTTCCAGCCCCCCCCCCCCCCCCCCCCAATCAACATGCTCTATGCTTCTCTATGCAATGCAGGCAGATCATGGCTGGTGGGAGAGGCAGGGTGCTGTACATAGCTTCCTGAAAACTTCACAGCTCCCGGCCTCAGGGGCCCTCAGACCAGATGCAACCACTAGGCTGGCTCTTGGGAAGAGTTATGCAAACATTAAAACGTCTTCATGGGCAGATGTCAGTCTGGTGGAGTGGTCACTCAGCCAGTGAATTAATACTATCCAGAGAACAATGACTCTGCATTAAAGTCAGAAAGCTCACCTATCGTATAATTATTACAAATTCTATATAATCCTTTGCAGGCAGAAGTAGAAAAAAAAAATTTTGCTTCGATAAAAAAAAAAAAAAAAAAAAAAAAAAGCCAAACCTAAACGACCCCTTTATTAAAAATGATTGTAAAGGATCGTTTTATTTTTTAAAAACAACAAACATGTTATACTTACCTCCACTCTGCAGCTCGTTTTGCACAGAGTGGCCCCGAACATCCTCTTTTGGGGTCCCTCGACAGCTCTCTCGGCTCCTCCCCACATCAGATAATCCCCTGGGAGAAGCGCTCCCCCCCCCCCCCGAGCCTTAGACACAAATGTCGGACTCAGCCCCGCCCCCCAGCACCCACATCATAGGATTTGATTGACAGCCGCGTGAGCCAATGGCTGCGCTTCTATCAATCTATCCAATCAAGAGCCAAGACCCCGTGGAGAGAGGGACAGCGCGCCCTCACTGAGGGAAATACGGGGGCTCAGGTATGTAACCTGGGGGGGTGGGGGGCTGGTGACTGGCAGGTGTTTCATAGGATGCATTAAGGTGAAAAAAAAAAAAAAAGACGAGGATTTACAACCCCTTTAATAGAAAGGTGTGATCACATGAGTGTTTAAAAGCAAAGGATTAGCGTTAGGGTTCCTGAATATCCAAGTCCATGTCCCTGCCTATTGAGGGGCAGTTTTTTGGCACAAGAACAGGTCTGGGATAACTGAATGTAGCTTCCATAACCCTCAGGAGCCATTTAAAAACGCCTTAGAACCCGTAAAAAACACCTTAAAGCGGTAGTAAATCCTTGTTTTTTTTTTTCCAACCTGCAAGGCAATATCACAATATGCTAGTACACATTGCATACTAGCATATTATGTGAAACTTACCTTAGAACAAAGCCCTCCAGCGATGCGCTGTCACCGCTGACTGGGCTTCGATCTTCACCCGGTCTTCCTTCCGGGTCCACAGACTCCGGCTGTGCAAGCGGCCGGAGCTGCAACGCCGTCACTCCCGAGCCGCAATTTACGGCACAGGACTCTGAAGGAACAGCCCGGGTGGCCGTTCCTCCAGAGCGCATGTGCCAGTGATGTCACTGGCTGCATCTACAGTATATCTCCTAAACGGTGCACAGAACCTATAGGTAAAAACTATGCATGGGAGTTTACTTCCACTTTAAAGTGGTTGGAAAAAGTTAAGTGTTTGTTGTGACAGACTTACCCGGGATAGAGGCTTTTGAAAGGGGACTGAATGCAAGCCTCTTGCCGACCGATTATGGGCCCTGGCATTTGGGGGAACAGTGCTCTTTGTGAGCTGTATGCCTGGGGACTCTTGAGGTGGTATTACTGTGGATTCGGGTCCTGGTCCCCAAGGACACACAGACTCTGGGGACCCTGTTTATGCCATATGGGAAATGGTGACTTGGAGGGTATGTCTTGGATTGCTTAAAATGGGACAGTAATATTTATCCCCAATATCTCCCAGTATATATATGTAAAGACTATTATTGGTTTGTTTGATTCTGAACTCAACATGTTAAATTGAGTGAGCTGATCACATTGGCCTCCAGGACTGGCTAGGAGACGAACAGTCTACTCCTACTATAGTTTGCTGATGACTAGGCTGAGGAGGGGGATTCCTCCAGCAGCCCCCCCCGCTGATAAGACTGATTCATACTGTTGGGACACATACTGTGAGGAGATTCTGATGTCATCAACTCCAACTACCTGTCTTGTTGTCTGCTATAATGCGTTTAATGTAAATGAGTCAAGTCTGGCTTACCACAGGTTCTAAGGGTATTCCACACATTGTTTGTTCTAATTAACCCTGTGTTGATGTTTATGGTAATATGTATTGAATAGTCACCTAGTCTGGGTAAATGATATGGTAAACTAGCTCATGTTAATTAGGTTACAGTTGTATTGTTATAGGAGGTTCCAACGGCATATAAAGTCTTGTAATTTTGATTCTAAATAAAAAAAAACAGTCCATGTTAGCAGTGAAACAACTGTTGCCTTGTTTTGTGCTTGGGAGCGGTTGAAATATCTGTGTCCAGACTGGGAGGAAGTGGTATATGACGGAAGCACTGAAGCGGAGTGTGGGACGTTCCATTACATTTGTTTTTATGCATTAAGATAAAAACCTTTCAATAGTAGCCCCCCCCCAACCCCCTTAAACACTTACCAGGGTCCTGTACCAATCCAGCCCTGTCCCGTCTTTCTGGTCTCACAGGCTTTGCAGATAGTAGCGTGAACCATTGGCTTCTGCTGTTGTCAACCAAATCCTGCGAGGAGAGAGAAGGGGGACAGGGCCAAGCCACGCTGTGTGTATCTATGGCCGCACACAGCCTGGCTGGGAAATGCGCCCGCACATGTGCCCCCATAGCAAGCGGCTTGCTACATGGGCACGCGGAGAAGAGGAGGAGAAGAGAGCACCAGCGTGGGACCCGGAGAGGAGGAGGAGGAGGCGCGGAGAGCACCAGTGTGGGACTCGAAAAAGAGGTGGAACAGAGAGCGCCAGTGTGGGACCCCAGAAAAGAAGGTTCGGGGCCACTGTGTGCAAGACTAGTGCATAGAGCAGGTAGGTAGATCTTGTTTTTTATTTTAGGAAAAAAACCAAAAACAATAGGGTTTACAACCACTTTAAGGCAGCTCAGAATAAAAAAAGAAAAAATTTCCCTAAGACCCCTTTCACACTGGGGCTGCCCGGCAATAGCGGTAAAGCGCTGCTCATTTTAGCAGAACTTTTCGGCCACTAGCGGGGAGCTTTTTAAATCCAAAGAAGGGGTTAAAAACACCAGTGTTGCGGCGCTTCCAAAGTGCTGCTCATTCATTGTAATGGGCAGGGGCGTCCCAAAGATGCTGCTTGCAGAACTTTTTCTAATGTCCCAAAAGCGCACCGTTCCAGTGTAAAAGCATTCAGTCTTTCACACTCGGGCGGCATTGGGAGGCAGTTTTCAGGCGCTTTACAGGCGCTATTTCTAGTGCTAAAACGCCTGAAAACTGCCTTGGTGTGAAAGGGCTCTTACAAACATACCTGTAAAATAAGCCTATGAATGCTCACCTTTCTGCTGTCTGTGTCACCAGATCAACAAGAAATCTTCAGATTCTGTCAATCTCCCGCTCCCCCGCAGCTCTAACTGGTTCTTCCACCTGACCTCCATGTCACTATTGGCTTGCTGCAGGAGACACCAAAAAGTAGGGGGAAGCTGACAGCGATGGTGGGGGGACTTCCAGAAGTGTGTAAAGTCACTTTTCTGTGCAATATCTTTCCATAGAGCAGGCAAGTATAACCTGCACCCACACTGGAAGGCTTAGGCCCCTTTCACACAGGACGGATCCGTGTTGATCCGACCCGTGAACATCCGCTGCTCAGCGGGGATCTCTCCGTTTTCCCCAGCTGAGCCGGCGGATGACAGGGCGGGACCCGCACACTGTGCAGGGACCGCCCTGTCAGATCTTCTCTCTCCCCTATGGGGGATCGGAGGAACACGGACCGTCTGTCCGTGTTCATCCCATCCGCTCTGCAGACTGATAGAAAAATAGGATTTTCTTCCGTCTGCAGAATCAAACAATAGCGGGGCCGGATGATATCGGGTGTTAGCGGATGTACATCCGCTGACACCCGCTATCCCATAGGGATGCATGTATGTCCGTATTTCATCCGATGGATCAACAGATGGATGAAATACGGACATACGGTCCACATGTGTGAAAGGGGCCTAAAAGTGACTTCAAACATTTAATAATAATAAAAAAAAAACAAAAACAAAAAAAAAACATGCTATACTCAACTGCTCTGTGCAATAGTATTGCACAGAGCAGTCCTGATCCTCTTTTTCTCAGGTACCCCGCCGGAGCTCCTGGCTCCCCCCACCCCCACAGCAAGCTGCTTGCTATGGGGGCATTTGTATGGGCTCAACCTCGAGCCAGCTCTGTGTGTCCATAGACACACAGAGAGCAGCTGTACCCCCCCCCCCCACTGGCTGCGATTGACAGCAGCAGGAACCAATGACTCCCGCTGCTGTGTCTGAGCCAATGAGGAGTGAGAGAGCCTCAGCTCTCGTGCAGTGCTGGATCGAGATTGGGATCAGGCAAGTATAAAGGGGTGGGGGGGAGGCTGCATGCACACCTTAATGAAGACAATGCCATAAGGCAAAAAGAAAAAAAAACCTTCAGCCTATAGAACCACTTTAACTGCTCGTTTAGTCTTAGGGAGATGGGAAGTACTTTATTGTACTTGATCCTCCACCTCTGCCCGGGCAGGTGGAGCTCCCCTATGCTTCGGCGGTGGACCGTCAATTGGCATCATCCTGTCCAATGCAGAGCTATGGACCTGCAGGGTCTTGATGTCATCAGGATCTTAGACCATCAGAGCATAGGGGAGAAACGTTGCAGAGACCGCTCTATCAGCACAGAGGAACAGGTAAGTAAATCTTCTGTTCTATGTTTGCTAGACCTAAAACGCAACCTGTACATCTGCTCCTTAGGCTCTGCATGTACCAGGCACGTCCAAAGAGCTCAAGTAGTTAAACAGTACAGCCTGGTCACAGACTAATCGTGTTTAGCAAATGAGCCGCAGGTCACTAATTAGGCTATTCCTCTGTTCCTATCAATTAGTCCTTTGCATTAGATTGGCAGCACTGTGCAATGCAGTACAGCCCGATTGGAAAGGAGTTCTATAAAATTCTTTCCCAAACGGAGTTGCAAGGCATTACAATATGGTTAATTTAAAAACAGACAAGTGTATTTTTTTTTTAAAGGCACCTCAAAGAGTTGCAATAAATTCACAACTGGATTAAACAAAAGGTCTTATTAGATATGCCTATGGTTCTGCTATAATGAACTTGCAGGTGACTTCCACTAGAGGGCAGCAACAAGCCATACACAAACCTCTATTTACTTACAGGTTGCATAGATCAATCTTGTAAATTCCTTGAAGAAATCAGACATGAAATATCTGTAGGTCAGAGTGTCTATTCTTGTCATCTCTTGCACTTTTTGCACAGCACTTTTTCATCATGTCATTCGGAATGAACGAGCATGGAAACCGCTGCAGGCCTCATCAGCTAAACTGTCACATTGTTCTAAGCAAAGCTTGGATCAACTGCGTTGCTAGGGCAGCTTTAGTTCAGCTGTTTAAAGCAGAACTCCGGGCTCTTAAAAATGCCCCCCCGCCCCCTCCGAACACCTATGCTGACTACATTGTGTAAGAAAGATGTATATACACTTTCCTATTTTTAGTCTGTTCCGGAGATGTGATCCCCTGTGTCAGCCAGCGCCAGCTGCAGGGGAGAGGAGGGAGCGCTCAACAATGGCTGAAATTCCTGGGGGTGGTGACGCCGCCCATAGGCTTCCTATAGCCCATCCATTGTCAGTGCTCCCTCATCTCCCCTGCAGCCATCGCTGGCTGATACAGGGCAACCGTTCAGTCACATGATCCAGGAGCGGGCTGAAAATAGTTATGCATACAGATCTTTCTTACACAGGTTAGTCAGCAAAAAGGTAAATGGGGGGGGGGGGGGGGCAATTTAAGACTACGTGGAAGCTTGGAATTCTACTTTAGAGTTTGTATATTTTTAATTAAAAAAACAAACATGATATACTTGCCTGCTCTGTGCAATGATACTGCACAGAGCGCCACACCTCCCCCCACCCGCTGGCACTTCTGGCTTTCCCTCTTCTGTGTGCCACCATAGGAAGCCGCTTCTTATGTTAGCACACCTGCAGGCTCACTCCCAAACCAGACTGTGCGTCAATAGACACACACAGCGCAGCTCAGCCCCGCCCCCCTCACAGGATTTGATAGACCGCAGCAGGAGTCAAATAGCTACCGCTGCTATAGCAGCAGCCTGTGAGGACAGGAACACAGACAAGTGCTGCTGCAGATGGGCACAACGCTGGATCGAGATCAGATGCATGTAAGCTTTTAAGGAGGCGTTAAATTTACTAGCATTTTTTTTTTACCTTAATGCAGAGAATGCATTAGGGCAAAAAAAAAAATGTTTAGGCTTTAGAACAATTTTAACCACTTCAGCCCCGGACCATTTGGCTGGCCAAAGACCAGAGCACTTTTTTGCGATTCGGCACTGCGTCGCTTTAACTGCCAATTGCGCTGTCGTGCGACGTGGCTCCCAAACAAAATTGATGTCCTTTTTTCCCCACAAATAGAGCTTTCTTTTGGTGGTATTTGATCACCTCTGCAGTTTTTATTTTTTGCGCTATAAACAAAAAAATAGCGACAATTTTGAAAAAAAGAAAAACAAACAAAAAAAAAAAAACGCAATATTTTTTACTTTTTGTTATAATAAATATCCCCAAAAACATTTTTTTTTCCTCAGTTTAGGTCGATACATATTTTTTTTGGGGGGGGAAAAAAAAAAACACCAAAAAAACAAAATAGCAATAAGCGTTTATTAATTGGTTTGCGCAAAAGTTATAGCGTCTACAAAATAGGGGATAGTTTTATGGCATTTTTATTAATAATTTTTTTTTTTTACTAGTAATGGGGACGATGAGCGATTTTTAACGTGACTGTGACATTATGGCGGACAGATCGGACACTTTTTCAGACGCTATTTTGGGACCATTCACATTTATACAGCGATCAGTGCGATTAAAAATGCACTAATTACTGTGTAAATGACACTGGCAGTGAAGGGGTTAATCACTAGGGGGCAGTGAAGGGGTTAAGTGTGTCCTAGGGAGTGATTCTAACTGTAGGGGGGAGGGGCTATGTGTGACCCGACACTGATCATCGCTCCCGTGCCTGCAAACCGCTTCTTAAAGGGCAACGTACAGGTACATTAATATGCCTGTACGTGCCCATCTGCCGACGTTTATCAGCGTGAGCCGGTCGACAAGCGGTTAAAGGAGTTGTAAAGGCAGAAGGTTTTTTTTTAATCTTAATGCATTCTATGCATTAACATAAAAAGCCTTCTGTGTGTAACAGCTACCCCAGCACCCCCCCTAATACTTACCTGAGCCCTCTTTCTGTCCAGCGATGTCCACAAATCCCTCGGCTAACAGGGACGCTCCCTCCTGATTGGCTGAGACACAACAGAGCCGTCACTGGCTCCCGCAGCTGTCAAAGTCATTTAGCCAATCAGGGGAGAGAGCGGGCCGGGCCTAGCCAGGGCTCTGTGTCTGAATGGACACTCAAAGCTGCAGCTCGGCTGCCCCCATAGCAAGCTGCTTGTTGTGGGGGCACTTGACAGGAGGGAGGGGCCAGGAGCACCGAAGAGGGACCAGAGAAGAGGAGGATCTGGGCTGCTCTGTGTAAAACCAACTGCATAGAGCAGGTAACAATGACAGGTTTGTTATTTAAAAAAAAACAAAAAAAATGTGTGATAGGACCTTGTTGTGGGAAATTCCGACCGTGTGTAGGCTCCATCACACATTTTCCAACGGATTTTCCGACACACAAAGTTGGAGAGCAGGATATAAAATTTTCCGACAACAAAATCCGTTGTCGGAAATTCCGATCGTGTGTACACAAATCCGACGCACAAAGTGCCACGCATGCTCAGAATAAATAAAGAGATGAAAGCTATTGGCCACTGCCCCGTTTATAGTCCCGACGTACGCGTTTTACGTCACCGTGTTCCGAATGATCGGATTTTCCGACAACTTTGTGTGACCGTGTGTATGCAAGACAAGTTTGAGCCAACATCCGTCGGAAAAAATCCTAGGATTTTGTTGTCGGAATGTCCGATCAATGTCCGACCGTGTGTACGGGGCATAAGTCATTTATAGCGCCAACATATTACATAGCGCTTTACAGTGCCATGTACACAGTTCCATGCCCAGAGCCTCATAAACCTACAATACAGACACGGATTAAACCAATTCTCATATAGGCTTCAACATGTTCTCTTTTTAAATCTGCTGCTTTGATTAACCACTTGTACTCGGGAAGATTTACCCCCCTTGATGACCAGGCCATTTTTGTGCGATATGGCACTGCATTACTTTAACAGACAGTTGTGTGGTCGGTTTTTTCCCAACAAATTGAGCTTTCTTTTGGGGGTATTTGATCACCTCTGCGGTTTTAATTTTTTGAGCAAAGAATTTTGAGAAAAACCCCCAATATTATTCCTTCTGAGCCACCAAGAAATCTTCCAGGAAGCCAGAAGACTCAAAACTTTGCATGTATGCACTAATTTTAATGTGCTATCTCAGAACGTTTGCATAAAAGAAAAAAAAAAAAAAAAAAATTAAATAAATGTATATATATTTAATTTTTTTTTTCTTTTATGCAAACGTTCTGAGATAGCACCTAAGGTTATATAGTGTGTGTATGTATGTATGTATATAATATATATATATATATATATATATATATATATATATATATATATATATATATATATATATATATATATATATATATATATATAAAATCTTTTTATATCAGCACTGTAGCTGTCTTTCGGCTATAGTGTGGGCACCAAGTGGTTAACTTGGCCCCACCCAACCCGCATCATTGGATTTGATTGACAGCAGCGGGAGCCAATGACTGCGCTGCTATCATTCTATCCAATCAAGACCTGGGACCCTGTACAGAGAGGGACAGCGCATCTCCGGTGTGTGGTAATTACCGGGGCTCAGGTAAGTGAAACGGGGGGGGGGGGCTGCCAGGAGTTTTTTCACCTTAATGCATAGGATGCATTAAGGTGAAAAAACATGAGGGTTTACAACCCCCTTTAAGCAACTGGTGTGTCTTCGTACTGTATGAGGAATTCCAGAGCGGCTGAAAGGAACTTGTTGAAAACACTCAAACTACATGCAGACACCTTTGTGGGAACTGAGCCCAGGAATCCAGTGCTGACCAGTCTGCCACCCATCATTTCTTATAAACTCTCCACCCTTTTAATATACCTGCTGGGGCCTTTCTTGGGAAGGTGGACAGGAATATTCTCGTTAAGGTGAGATGCTGCTTTGAAATCTTTCTCAAGGCTGATCTGTAGCTCCTAAAATAGATAAAATGAGAAGTTACTATAATATATATAATTATATATAATATATATATATATATATATATATATATATATATATATATATATATATATATATATATATATATATATATATATATACACACATACATATATACACACACACACAAACACACTGTATGTATATATTTCTATTATGTACATAAACTGAATGGGTTGCTTTACAAGGTGAGGGTTCATATACTGTAACTTCTGACACCTGAATGAGAATATTTACTCTACCATAGTCTGTATGTACAGGTTAACTAATGACACCATGAAACTACATGATCAAAGCATTTAATGCTGGTGAAACACACAAGGTACAGGAAGGAAGGTTTATAATGCCTTTAAAAGTTGCAAGGCCTAAATGAACAGAAAACAACATGCTTACCTTCAAAGAGTTGGCAATGGTTTCCTGATACTGAACTTCTTTTTCCAGTTTATTGAGGAGTTCACACAGCAAATGAAGTTCATGGGCCACTTTATTGAGCGCACTCCTCAGGGGCGGATCCTGCCCTATTCACAGGACACAAACAAGAAGCTGAATTGAACCACGGAACCAATAGAGGCCCATGCGTGTTCTACCATAAACAGTTACTGCAAAATCACCACAATATACAGAATGTTTGTCGTGGCATTTTCAGGCTCATCTGACATAAATCAGAAGAAAACAAAAAAAAAAGATATTACACCCAAAACCTGAAATGAACTGCCACGCTGAAGTAAGATTCTGCTAAATCAGAATAGCAAAACCAAAAGGACAAATAAAATCAATACATAGAGGATTATTTCCTAATCTGGTTTAGATGCAAACTCCTGGAAAAATATCTTTCTTCCTAAAATTTGCACAAAGACTGGTGTAAGCAGAAAGCCTTCACCACACTAGGCTCAATCAATCGAGGAGAATCGTTATCACGATTCTCCGCCCCCCACGATCTCAATCCCGGATTTGAACGATTCTTATAGGGTTAAAATAAGAAATTGTCAGCTTACATTTGAGGAGGTAAAAAGCGCGCAGCGATCAATGGTGTCCCCGGGATGCTGGCATCATTATTGTGGCGTGATGGTGAGGTTTCCTGTATCGGAGCGGAGGGGGAAGCCGTCGGCCGTGACGGAGAACGCAAATGGCAGAGATACCGGAACTGGCGTCAGCAAAGAACGTGATGGTGATGCTGTGGATGGGATTGGGCAGTATCACGTTTCTTGTTCCCACACGTGTGGGAGTGAGTGGCAAGTTCTCTACTGAAATGCGAGTCTCAGTCTCTCTCACAGTCAGTCACACAAATTTTTTTATATTATATTATATTTAATTTTATATTATATTATATTTAATTTTATATTATATTATATTTAATTTTATATTATATATATATATATATATATATATATATATATATATATATATATATATATATATTCCAAAATAAATTGTTATAGTGTAATAAAACAGTAAAAAATAAAAATTGAACTGCCCCCATCCACGCGACCTACTCAAGTCTCGCCCGCATATGTAAACAATGTCCAAACTACACATGTGAGGTATGACCGCGATCGTTAGAGCGAGAACAATAATTCTAGCACTAGACAACATAGACTAACTCTAAACATGTAATTGCGTTTGAAAAATTACGGCGCAAATACCGTGTGACATAAAAAGTTCCAATTCCCTAGAGTGTCTGCTAACAAAGAAAACATATATAATGTTTGGGGGTTCTGAGTAATTTTCTAGCAAAAAAAATCTAATGATCATTTTTACATGTTTACAGTGAGAGAATCGTGATTCTTATTTTCTAAGAAAAAAAATTGTGATTATATTTTTTCCAGAATTGTGCAGCTCTACTCTAGGCTGAAGAAAAAGGAGCAGATCCTGCTCCGAATTAAAAAAAGGGGGGGGGGGGCACAAGCCCTTAGGACTGTTCTGCTCTCTGTTCTATGCAGTATCTGTGACAGACACAGCACAGTACAGTTGGATGCATCGATCCTTCTGCCCGTCACTCTCACTCAGCTAAGACTGGGAGGGAGAAGGACGGGGGCTGTGCAGACTCTGCTCACACCGTGCAATCACTACATGATAAGGAAGAGAAATGCAAGATATCTGCTGGCAGCTCACATCCCGGACACAAGGCTTGACCTGGCGGAGATCTACGGCATTTTTTCCCCATGCTGAAAACTGTTGCGATCTTGGTGGCCTAACTGGGAAAATATGCGATTTGTTTTACATTAAACAAGGGAGTTATGGCTGCATCTAGATGCCTTAACCCCGTTATATTCTTTTCCCTCAGGTGCCGGACCTTCAGACAAAAGTGGTCCCTTTTAGAAGTGCGCCGCTTACCTTACCGATCGGTGAGCCCGGGACTCAATGCGGCGCCAGCTTGCCACAGAGATTAGCCATGGCAAGATGGCCCCCACTCGCCTCTATGCCCTTGGAGGACCCCGGAGCGACGTTACTTCCAGTTCTCAGGCCAACCAAGCATGGCTTTTTTTTTAAGCATTAGATACATTTTTTTTGATCTTTTGCTTTTAAGGGTAGAGGAGAGATTTGGGGTCTTTTAGACCTCAGATCTCCCTATAAAGAGGACCTGTCATGCTGTATTGTTACCGCAAGGGATGTTTACACCGGGGTGATCATCCCAGTATAAACACTTAAAGTCTATCAACATACGTCGTACGTACGTCGCTTGGCAACAAGTGGTTAAAGTGACCTTAAAAAAAAAAAAAAGAAGAAGAAGGGGGGGGGTCTCTCTTCCAAGTTGTCTTTTTGTTTTGTTTTTTTGCAGCTGTCATCTGGACTTCCTGTTAGTGGGTGTCTACGTTCTTTCTCTATGGTCCCAATGTATACAGGACTGTGGTCACCCTGTCTTGCGCGCTCCCAAGATGGACTATGTATTATGGGATTTGTAGTGTGTATAGAGCAGTGCAGATGACCGCTACGAACGTGCCCTGCTTGTTTCAATAAAAGGGAAGTGATGGGGGGGGGGGGGGGGTTCGGAAGCACGCAGAGGACTTAACAAGGAGGCAAAAAAAAAAAACAGTAGGAAATGATTTCCTGAAAAATAGATAACAGAGCCATTAGGTACTGAACGTGTATGGATTATTTTGGAAGAATAAACCAATTATTCTGCTGACCTATTTTCCGAAGCTGCAGAGTCTTCTTTATAATGGAAATTTTTGAATGAAGATGAGAACACAAATCATCCAATCCGGCGGCGTCCATCTCCGATAAGAACAATACAGAGAAATCCTGCAGGGATGAGATCGGGTCAGTACAGAGGTGCGAGACATTAAATTGGTTGTAAAGACATTCTCTGAATTAATGATGTAAAAAAAAAAAAAAAAAAAACCACACCTTCTAGATGCACCTCCCTCCTTATCCACTTCCTGAACCTCCGGAAGATTCCCCCCCCCCCCCCCAGGCCATTTTTTTGCGATACTTTACTTTAGCTGATGCTGTACCCAAACAAAACAAATGTCCCCCCCCCGACAAATAGAGCTTTCTTTTGGTGGTATTTTATCACCTCTGCCGTAGTCTGTTTGTATTTTGCACTATAAACAAAAAAAGACCGACAATTTTGAAAAAATATATATATATATTTTTTTATTTTCTGTCATAAAACATATCCAATAATTTTTTTTTTTTAAAAGCAAATTTCTCAATATGTATTCTGCTCTATATATCTATATACCGTATATACTCGAGTATAAGTCGTTCCGAGTATAAGTCGAGGCCCTAATTTACCACAAAAAAAAAATGGGAAAAACTTATTGACCCGAGTATAAGACGAGGGTGAGAAATGCACAGCTACTGTAAGTGGAAAAGAGGGTCAACAATGCCCATTTGCAGCATCACTGTGCCCATTTGCATGCCTCACTGTGCCCATTTGCAGCCATAGGTCCTCTGAACTTCAAACTCGGTAGTTAAGGGTTCCTAGATGCCCCCTAGCTGCAGCCAAAATTTGGGGTCTCTGAACCCAAAGGGTCCCGAAATGACATTGCTGCAGATAAACACAGTTGACCGAATTTGGGCCCCGTATCTCAAAGCCACTTAGTGCTAAGAACTCCAAATTTGGTGTGCAAACCCAGTGAAACTAGCACCATAAAATTTCCAAAGCCAGGGTTTCTAGCACCAAGTGGCCCCGAGATACAGGGCCCCAAATATCAGCTCAGAAAATGTCAAGCACTTTTCTGCAGCAGAGAATGACATTTTCCAAACCAGTTTTGGGGCCCCGTATCTCAGGGCCACTTGGTGCTAGGAACCCCAGCTTTGGATATGTTATGGTACCAGTTCCACTGGGTTTGCACACCAAATTTGGGGTTCCTAGCACCAAGTGGCCCTGAGATATGGGGCCCCAAAGTCGGTACAGAAAATGGTTCGGGAAATGAAATTTTTGCTGCAGAAAAGTGCTTGACTTGAGTATAAGTCGAGGGGGGCACTTTCAGCACAAAAAAATGTGCTGAAAAATTTGACTTATACTCGAGTATATACGGTATCTATATATATATATATATATATATCTCTATATCTGACACACCGCTCCACCGCTCCTGGTAAAGAGCCTCCGGCGGAGGCTCTTTACCACGTGATCAGCCGTGTCCAAATCAGCCGATTGTTTATCAGCGCAGCCCCCTCCTCGGATGCCCACGCTAGATCACCAGGGAAGCCGGCAACATGTGGATGGTCAGGTATGTACCCCATGGCCATTCACATGTGCCCAATCTGTGCCCACAAATGGGCACTGACTGACACCATTATAAAGCAGTGATGCCCAATGCCACGCATCAATGTCATCAGTGCCACCAATCAGTGTCCATCTGTGCCAACCATCAGTGCCCACCTATCAGTGCCCATCCGTGCCACCTATCAGTGCCACCCATAAGTAACTATCAGTGCCACCCATAAGTGCCCATCAGTGCCATCCATAAGTGCCCATCAGTGCCATCCATAAGTGCCCATCAGTGCCGCCTATGAGTGCCCATCAGTGCCGCCTATGAGTGCCACCTCATCGGTGCCCATCAGTGCCGCCTTATCAGTGCCCGTCATTGAAGAAGAAAAGGTACTTATTTACAAAAATTTTTTAACAGAAACAAAGAAAAACTTGTTTTTTTTTCTCAAAATTTTCGGTCTTTTTTTATTTGTTGCGCAAAAAATAAAAACCGCAGAGGTGATCAACTACCACCAAAAGAAAGCTCTATTTGTGGGAACAAAATGATAATAAATTTGTTTGAGTACAGTGTTGTACGACCGCGCAATTGTCATTCAAATTGCGACAGCGCTGAAAGCTGGCCTGGGCAGGAAGGTGTCTAAGTGCCCGGTATTGAAGTGGTTAAAAATCGTTGGATTTATATCCCCCCTGATGGGCTCTAAGATGGCACTGATGATGAGGTACTGACAGTCATTACTAATGGGCACTGATTGGTAGATGTGGTAGGCACCTCTGATGGGGGCTGTGCTGATAATCAATGTACCGATAATCAGTGCAGACCCCCCCCATCTCTGACAGGAGAGCCGCCGATCGGCTTTTCCTTGTCATCACGAACGAGGAAAGACAATTACCGGCACTTCCCGGTTACACGTTGTGATTGGTCAGAGCTAATCATGTAGAGTAAAGAGCCCACGTCAGAGGCTCCTTACCACGATCGGAGTTGCGGCGTGTCAGAGTGACACACCGCCGATCGCAGCAGGTGGCGCGATTGCGGCTAATCCTGTCGGACGTCACATGACGCCCAGTCAGGAATAACAGAACCACTTCCCAGCCATCATTCTGCTATAGGCCGGGCCGGGAACGGTTAAAAAAAAAAAAACACAACCTGCCGTCATTTTCAGCCAAGTCCATCCTTCATTTTTTTTTTAGTTTTGGCACCTAAATGTCCATTCGGTGCCCCTCCAGTCAGTATGGAGACAAAGATGGCGCCACATCTCTGCACACGGCTTTGTTTACTTCCCGCGTTCTGTGATTGGTGGGAAGAAGTGACGCTCCCTGGTGACATCAGTATTCTGAGAGACAACAGAAATATATATATATATATATATATATATATATATATGAATGAGGATCGCTGCTACTGGTGACGTCACCTGACGCAACCTGGGCAGTGGAAGGATCTCTATTACATTATTAGTCAGAAATAGAAGCTTTGTTATCACATGACATGGAAGGGGGGAGTGTGTATCTCAGGGACAGGGTCTCTTTAGCCAATATGGGACAAACTGACCCCCAGAGGTTCCAAGCTCAGGTCTGTAGGCCTCAGTCAGTCTCTATACCTCCTCCACCACCCCACACCCGGGACTTACCACAGACAACACACCGACCCGCCAACCACAGCCAGCTGATTCAAACAGACCCGCCAGGCACACCTCCAACCAATCACCGCGGCCCAAGCTCCGGACTCCGTGCGCTAACACCAATCACCGCTGTCCTTGCGTCAGAGCAAAATCTTTCCACCAATCAGTTCGTCCGAGCGCCGAGCACTAATCACCAATCACTGCCGTCCCTGCATCAGAGCCAATTCTAACCACCAATCACCCTAAGCAGAGCGCTCCGCGGCTACCACCAATCGCCGGTGGCCGAACACTAGAGCGCCAAGTTCTGACCAACCAGCGTCTCCTTTGAAAAAAAGCAAAAGCTAAGGGCAATCGTCCATCTTTGTGAAGACCAAACAGTCGTTTACTTAACAATGCGCCCACCCAGGTATGAGGACACGTAGCTTGGGTTAGGATGACGGCCGGAGAATGCATCAATACATAAAAAAAAAAAAGATCACGAACTGTATTCATTATGGGTGACTGTGAGCAGAAATAGCGGCTTGTAGTGTATAATATAAGTTAGCGCTTTTTCTCTTTTTGCACTGAAGTGACCGGGAAATGACAGCGCCATCTTGTGGTTGTCAAATGAGTCAGTCGGCATCTTGTGGCTGTCAGAATGGGCCACCCGTCAGAATGTGTAGCAGAAGTGACGTTCAGTCGCCGCCATCTTGCTACACCCCACACTTTTTCACAGTAAGGATACACTGAGAAGGTGGCAAGCGGACATCTTGTTGCACCCACCGAACTTTTGCATTTCACACTTATTTTTAACAGTAAACGGAGCATATATGGTGAAATACAGTATTTAGAAAACCGTTTGACTGGTTACACGTTGAATTATAAAATCAGAGGTGTTCTGTCAGATTAGCAAACCTTTGAGATCAGCAGGTTTGCCGGTGTTCTGCCATTTGGTGTCCTCCTATCGGATAGTGTCCGCTCCGTACTGCGCAGGCGCAGCGCTTGCGCAGTACGGAGCAGAAGGAGATGCCGAAAATGTCCGAAGTTGATCAGCTGACCATCAGCTGTACACGTCGCTTCGGCAGTTCTTAGCGATGGCTGTGTAAGAGGGCCCCTCGCGGGCTCGCTTCGCTCGCCACGCTTCGGGCACGGCCTCGCTGCGCTCGGCAACTATATATTCTCACTCTATGTCCACTTGGATAGTGGGGAATGATCCTGGACATAGGGTGAGAATAAAAGCGCAGGCGCTGTGTACAGCTGATGATCAGCTGTTAAACTTCGGAGACTTTCGGCGTCTCGTTTGTCCTCCGTACTGCGCCTGCGCAGTACAGGGAGGACACTATATGATAGGGGACTGTATTTGACAAGACACCGGTGCTTTTAAAATGTAACATCTAAACTGTCCGTCAGATTTCTAAATACTGTATTTCACCTTATAAGCTCAGTTTACTGTTAAAAATACGCGTGAGATGCAAAACTCCGGTGGGTGTAACGAGAATGATGTCCGCTTGCCATTGTCACAACACATTCGGCGACCCATCACAGATTGCTACGGAAGTGACGTTCCGCGAAGAAATTACGCACTGCACGTACGTAAGTACTCCATATGCGTTCCAAAAGTTTTGCCACAATACTGACTAGTGAAACCATCAGATAATGTCACGGAAGTGACGTTACACATGATACACCGCGGCGGGAGCGCGCACAGCTGCAGCAGAATGACTGCTAATTAATACGTTCACATTACACACAATACAAACACTGCGGCGGGAGCGTGCACAAGGCGGGAGCACGTCCACACAGCTACAGCATACAGCAGAATGAATGCTAATTTATACGTTAACATTACACACAATACAAACACTGCGGCGCCTACAGCAGAATGAATGCTAATTTATACGTTCATGTTGAGGGGGGTTCCAATTTAATCCTGCTAAACACACACAATCTATTACAAATAAACATCTGATCGATGTCTCGCTGTGCAGTGCCTGTCTCGCTGTGCAGTGCCTGTCTCGCTGCAGTGCCTGTCTCGCTGCAGTGCCTGTCTCGCTGTGCAGTGCCTGTCTCGCTGCAGTGCCTGTCTCGCTGTGCAGTGCCTGTCTCGCTGTGCAGTGCCTGTCTCGCTGTGCAGTGCCTGTCTCGCTGCAGTGCCTGTCTCGCTGTGCAGTGCCTGTCTCGCTGCAGTGCCTGTCTCGCTGCAGTGCCTGTCTCGCTGCAGTGCCTGTCTCGCTGTGCAGTGCCTGTCTCCCTGCAGTGCCTGTCTCGCTGTGCAGTGCCTGTCTCCCTGTAGTGCCTGTCTCGCTGTGCAGTGCCTGTCTTGCTGTGCAGTGCCTGTCTCGCTGTGCAGTGCCTGTCTCGCTGTGCAGTGCCTTTCTCGCTGCAGTGCCTGTCTTGATGCGCAGTGCCTGTCTCGCTGTGCAGTGCCTGTCTCGCTGTGCAGTGCCTGTCTTGATGCGCAGTGCCTGTCTCGCTGCGCAGTGCCTGTCTTGCTGTGCAGTGCCTGTCTCGCTGCAGTGCCTGTCTCGCTGCAGTGGCTGTCTCGCTGTGCAGTGCCTGTCTCGCTGTGCAGTGCCTGTCTCGCTGCAGTGCCTGTCTCGCTGTGCAGTGCCTGTCTCGCTGTGCAGTGCCTGTCTCGCTGTGCAGTGCCTGTCTCGCTGTGCAGTGCCTGTCTCCCTGCAGTGCCTGTCTCGCTGTGCAGTGCCTGTCTTGCTGTGCAGTGCCTGTCTCGCTGTGCAGTGCCTGTCTCGCTGCAGTGGCTGTCTCGCTGTGCAGTGCCTTTCTCGCTGCAGTGCCTGTCTTGATGCGCAGTGCCTGTCTCGCTGTGCAGTGCCTGTCTCGCTGTGCAGTGCCTGTCTTGATGCGCAGTGCCTGTCTCGCTGCAGTGCCTGTCTCGATGCGCAGTGCCTGTCTCGATGCGCAGTGCCTGTCTTGCTGTGCAGTGGCTGTCTCGATGCGCAGTGGCTGTCTCGCTGTGCAGTGGCTGTCTCGATGCGCAGTGGCTGTCTCGATGCGCAGTGGCTGTCTCGCTGCGGTATTTAGACATTTTCCTTGGTCTAACCGGGTCTTGTCCTGTGAATTTGGAGTTTTAATTATTTTTCTCCACCTCCGCTAGAGGTGCGCAGCCAACATTTGTTAACAGTCTCCTCCCGCCACTATTTTACAGAAGACCAGCTATCGTGAGGAAGAAACAAGATGCAGAACCCAGGCTCGGCCTCTTGGTTCTTCCCTTCAGCCTCCATGAGCATTAATAAATCACCGGGACCAGATGGCTTGCATCCGAGGGTACTTAGGGAACTCAGTCAGGTGATTGCCAGACCGTTGTTCCTAATTTTTACAGACAGTCTATTGACTGGAATGGTACCAGCTGATTGGAGAAAAGCCAACGTAGCACCAATATTTAAAAAGGGCCCAAAAAACATCCCTGGGAATTACAGACCAGTTAGCCTAACATCAATAGTATGTAAACTCTTGGAGGGGATGATAAGGGACTATATACAAGATTTTAGTAATAAGAATGATATCATTAGCAGTAATCAGCATGGATTCATGAAGAATCGTTCTTGCCAAACCAACCTATTAACCTTCTATGAGGAGGTGAGTTGCCATCTAGATAAAGGAAGGCCTGTAGACGTGGTGTATCTGGATTTTGCAAAAGCATTTGACACAGTTCCCCATAAACGTTTACTGTACAAAATAAGGTGCGTTGGCATGGACCATAGGGTGAGTACACGGATTGAAAACTGGCTACAAGGGCGTGTTCAGAGGGTGGTGATAAATGGGGAGTACTCAGAATGGTCAGGGGTGGGTAGTGGGGTTCCCCAGGGTTCTGTGCTGGGACCAATCCTATTTAATTTGTTCATAAACGATCTGGAGGATGGGATAAACAGTTCTCTGTATTTGCAGACTATACTAAGCTAAGCAGGGCAATAACTTCTCCGCAGGATGTGGAAATCTTGCAAAAAGACCTGAACAAATTAATGGGGTGGGCGACTACATGGCAAATGAGGTTCAATGTAGAAAAATGTAAAATAATGCATTTGGGTGGCAAAAATATGAATGCAATCTATACACTGGGGGGAGAACCTCTGGGGGAATCTAGGATGGAAAAGTACCTGGGGGTCCTAGTAGATGATAGGCTCAGCAATGGCATGCAATGCCAAGCTGCTGCTAATAAAGCAAACAGAATATTGGCATGCATTAAAAGGGGGATCAACTGCAGAGATAAAACGATAATTCTCCCGCTCTACAAGACTCTGGTCCGGCCGCACCTGGAGTATGCTGTCCAGTTCTGGGCACCAGTCCTCAGGAGGGACGTACTGGAAATGGAGCGAGTACAAAGAAGGGCAACAAAGCTAATAAAGGGTCTGGAGGATCTTAGTTATGAGGAAAGGTTGCAAGCACTGAACTTATTCTCTCTGGAGAAGAGACGCTTGAGAGGGGATATGATTTCAATTTACAAATACTGTACTGGTGACCCCACAATAGGAATAAAACTTTTTCGCAGAAGAGAGTTTAATAAGACTCGTGGCCACTCATTACAATTAGAAGAAAAGAGGTTTAACCTTAAACTACGTAGAGGGTTCTTTACTGTAAGAGCGGCAAGGATGTGGAATTCCCTTCCATAGGCGGTGGTCTCAGCGGGGAGCATTGATAGCTTCAAGAAACTATTAAATAATCACCTGGACTTGGACATGATGGACTTGTGTCTTTTTTCAACCTCACCTACTATGTAATGAAATGCTAACACCAGGTGTTTGTAGTATATATGCAGCGAGACAGCCACTGTGCAGTGAGACAGCCACTACGCAGCGAGACAGGCACTGTGCAGCGAGACAGCCACTGCGCAGCAAGACAGCCACTGCAGCGAGACAGTCACTGTGCAGCGAGACAGGCACTGCAGCGAGACAGCCACTGCGCAGCAAGACAGCCACTGCAGCAAGGCAGGCACTGCAGCGACACCGCCACTGCGCAGCAAGACAGCCACTGCAGCAAGACAACCACTGCGCATCGAGACAGCCACTGTGCAGCGAGACAACCACTGCAGCGAGACAGCCACTGCGCAGCGAGACAGCCATTGTGCAGTGAGACAGCCACTGCAGCGAGACAGCCACTGCAGCGAGACAACCACTGTGCAGCGAGACAGCCACTGTGCAGCGAGACAACCACTGCAGCGAGACAGCCACTGTGCAGCGAGACAGCCATTGTGCAGCGAGACACCCACTGCAGTGAGACAGCCACTGCAGCGAGACAGCCACTACGCAGCAAGACAGGCACTGCAGCGACACCGCCACTGCGCAGCAAGACACCCACTGCAACGAGACAGCCACTGCAGCGAGACAGCCACTGCAGCGAGACAACCACTGTGCAGCGAGACAGCCACTGCGCAGCGAGACAGCCACTGCGCAGCGAGACAACCACTGCAGCGAGACAGGCACTGCGCAGCGAGACAGCCACTGTGCAGCGAGACAGCCACTGTGCAGCGAGACACCCACTGCAGTGAGACAGCCACTGCAGCGAGACAACCACTACGCAACAAGACAGCCACTGCAGTGAGACAGCCACTGCAGTGAGACAGCCACTGCAGTGAGACAGCCACTGCGCAGCGAGACAGGCACTGCGCAGCGAGACAGCCACTGTGCAGCGAGACAGCCACTACGCAGCGAGACAGCCACTGTGCAGCGAGACAACCACTGCAGCGAGACAGGCACTGTGCAGTGAGAAAACCACTGCAGCGAGACAGGCACTGCGCAGCGAGACAGCCACTGCACAGCGAGACAGCCACTGTACAGCGAGACAGGCACTGCAGCGAGACAGCCACTGCACAGCGAGACAGGCACTGCAGTGAGACAGCCACTGCAGCGAGACAGCCACTGCGCAGCGAGACAGCCACTGCGCAGCGAGACAACCACTGCAGCGAGACAGGCACTGCGCAGCAAGACCGCCACTGCACAGCGAGACAGGCACTGCAGCGAGACAGGCACTGCGCAGCGAGACAGGCACTGTGCAGTGAGACAGCCACTGCAGCGAGACAGGCACTGCGCAGCGAGACAGCCACTGTACAGCGTGACAGGCACTGCAGCGAGACAGCCACTGCACAGCGAGACAGGTACTGCACAGCGAGACAGGCACTGCAGCGAGACAGCCACTGCACAGCGAGACAGGTACTGCACAGCGAGACAGCCACTGCACAGCGAGATAGGCACTGCACAGCGAGACAGGCACTGCACAGCGAGACAGGCACTGCACAGCGAGACAGGCACTGCACAGCGAGACAGGCACTGCAGCGAGACATCGATCAGATGTTTATTTGTAATAGATTGTGTGTGTTTAGCAGGATTAAATTGCCCCCCCCTCAACATGAACGTATAAATTAGCATTCATTCTGCAGTGTTTGTATTGTGTGTAATGTGAACGTATTAATTAGCAGTCATTCTGCTGTAGCTGTGCGCGCTCCCGCCGCGGTGTTTATATTGTGTATAATGTTACTTCCGTGACATTATCTGATGGTTTCACTGGTTGGTATTGTGGCAAAACTTGTGGAACGCATATGGAGTACTTACGCATGTGCAGTGCGTAATTTCTCTGCGGAACGTCACTTCCGTAGCAATCTGTCATGGGTCGCCGAATGTGTCGTGAGACCCTTGTTGTTTTATCCTTGGATAGTAAAACATTTTTTTTTTTTTCTGCCAGTAAAAACGTAATACAGCCCACTTTCTGTTTCTTGTCTGGTCATAACCTAGGCTTATGACATCATGCACAGCTCTCTCTCACTCTCCTGAGAGTTTGTCGAGAAGGGAGGGGGGGTGAGTCATAAGAGGGCCAATGACAGCTGCAGAGCTGGAGGTGCGCCTCTGTGTGTCTGTGTAAATCCAGGAAGTGAACAGGCAGCAGCTTCAGCTGCCCACAGTTAAAATGGTAGCAGCCAGACTTGGTGGAGGGAGATTTCTGCAGCATATTTGGCAAGTACAGAATCACAGTATATATAAAATAATATGCAAAGTGGTTGGAGGGAAGCTTCAGAATGGAAAAGATGTTTTTATTACAAATTATGTGAGCAGACTGCAGTTCCTCTTTAAAGGGATTTTTTAAAATAACAAACATGTCATACTTAGCCCGATCCTCCTCTTCTGTGGTCCCTCGGCGGTGCTGGTAGCTCCTCCCCGCATCAGGTGTCCACGTTGGAGAAGCTCTCTTCTTGGTGGACACCCGTGTAGGCGCGCTCCCGAGTCGGGCTTTTGCGTGTATTCACATAGAAAGCAGGACTCAGCCCGCCCCCCAGCGCCCGCGTCATTGGATTTGATTTACAGCAGTGGGAGCCAATGGCTACAGGAGGCTGCAGCACTATAGAAGCTTTTTCACTTTAATGCATAGAATGCATGAAGGTGAAAAACCTTGAGGGTTTACAACCCCTTTAAAGTATATCTATACCCAAAACTTTTTTTTAAATAGTTTTGGATAGAATGGGGAAAGGGATCCTCTGTCAGGATTTAATACTCCATTAGGCCTGGTTTACACTTGTGGTTGGGAGCTGGTAAAACATACAGTTCAGCTGTGTTTTTACTGCCCCCCAGCAATCCTTAATTGTAAACCTTTTAACCTTTTAAACCTTGTTAAAATAAAAAAAGCGGTTTATACTTACCTGCTCTACTCAATGGAATTGCACAAACCTCCTCTTCTGGGGTCCCCCGCTCTCCACTTCTTCTGTGTGTGCCACCATAGCAAGTTGCTTGCTGTGGGGGGTAGACGGGGCGGTGTACTCCCGAGCTGGGCTGTGTGCATCCATAGAAACCAGGGTTAAACAGATACCATTTTTTTAAGACTGAGTACAAGTACCCATACTTTTTTTTATGCCATGTAACAGTGGCATTAATATGCAGCACTGATGGGCACTGATGAGGCCTGGACTGTGTCAGTAGTTTTTTATTTTATTTCTTTTTACAATTTTATTTTTTACAATGTATATATTTTTTGTTATTTTTTTTGGGGGGGGGGGGATGGATAGTGTCAGAGTTTTTTTTTTATCTTATTTTTTATTATTTTTACAATTTTACTTTTAAATATTTATTTATTACAATGTTTCCCTTTTTTTTTTTATCAACCCTGTTGGCGGGTGGGGAGGCTTTGGTGAGATGTCTAAACAGACCCCTGACATCTCCCCTTTAAGACAGGGGAAAGGACTGAGGACACAGATTCCCCAGTCCCTTTCTCAGCAGCCTCAGCTGCACTGGAGATGAATGGAAAGGAGACCCAGTTTACGTTACTCAGTTATGAATGGACAGAGTCATTGCCTCTGTTCATTCAGAGAAGGAAGGAGCCGGTAAATGACATATATACTGGGTCCTTCCTCCGCTCTCCATCCTGACAGATCTGGGATGAGGGGGACCGGAGCAGGACACACAGGGGGACTAGAGGAGGACACAGAAGAGGACCAGAGGGGAACTGGAGGAGGAGGGGGGGGGGGGGCAGAGGAGAACATAGAGGACACAGGGAGACCAGAGGAGGACACAGAGGACACAGAGGGGGACCCAGAGGAGCACACAGACGAGCACATAGAGGAGGACACAGAGGAGCACATAGAGGAGGACGCAGAGGGGGACTGGAGGAGGACAGGGGGTGGGGTGGGCGGAGGAGGACACAGGGGGACCGGAGGAGGACATGGAGGACATGGGGGGGGACCCGGAGGAGCACCCATAGGAGCACATAGAGGAGGACGCAGAGGGGTGCCGGAGGAGCACACGGAGGACACAGAGGGCGATTGGAGGAGGACCAGAGGAGGACATGGAGGACACAGAGGAGGACACAGAGGAGGACACAGAGGGGGACCGAAGGAGGACATGGGGGAGAACCAGAGGAGCACATGGAGGAGGACATCGAGGGGGACTGGAGAAGGACACAGAGGAGCACATAGAGGAGGACACAGATGGGGACTGGAGAAGGACCAGAGGGGGTATGGGGGAGTACATGGAGGACACAGAGGGGGACCAGAGGGGGACTGGTGGAGCACATGGAGGAGGACAGAGAGGAGCACATAGAGGAGGACACAGAGGGGGACTGGAGGAGGACCAGAGGGGGACTGGAGGAGGATGGGACCAGAGGAGCACATGGAGGACACAGAAGAAGACACAGAGGGGGACCGGAGGAGGACACAGGGGGGGACCGATGGAGGACGTGGGAGGGAACCGAAGGAGCACACACAGAGGAGCACATGGAGGAGGACACAGAGGGGGACTGGATGAGGACACAGAAGAGGACCAGAGGAGGACAGGGGGGCTGGAGGAGCACATGGAGGACACAGAGGGGGAGCAGAGGGGGAGCGGAGGAGGACACGGGGGGGGTGGAACCGGAGAACACAGAGGAGCACATAGAGGAGGACACAGAGGGGGACTGGAGGGAGGACACAGAGGATGACAGGGGGGCTGGGGGAGCACATGGGGGATCAGAGGGGGGACCGGAGAAGGACACAGAGGAGCACATGGAGGAGGACACAGAGGGGGACTGGAGGAGGACCAGAGGGGGGCTGAAGGAGGACACGGGGGGGACCGGAGGAGCACACAGAGGAGTACCTGGAGAAGGACACAGAGGAGGATGGGGGGGGGGGGGGGGCAGAGGAGCACATGGAGGACACAGAGGGGGACCGGAGGAGGACACAAGGGACAGTCGGGGGTGATCGGTGTGGCGGTGTAGCAGCTGAAAGCCGCGGGAGGGAGAGGAGGAGAATTGGCTGTCAGATGTTTTATTGAAAGCCGCACAGGGCGATCGGTGATTGTAACTCCCCCCACCACAGCACTGATCACCCCTGACTGTCCAGGTATCGGGTCAAGCATCGGAGCATTTGAACCAATACTAGTATCCCTAATAAAAACACAGAGACCTGCTTGGCCCCGCCCCGTTTGGAAGTTTTCCCTCTTTCTTTTCCATTGACAGTAGTTACATTTTGGATTTCCCATCATTTTCCTCTCCCTGTGACAGACCACGAGAATAGAGAAGGGGAATCTCCCCAAACAGCAATAAAAACCTGACAGGGGTTTTAGCCCTTTCTCCACCCTATGCAAAACTAAGAAAAACTTTCTGCAATCACAAGGCAGAGAAATGTGCTGCTGCTCCTTCATTGTCCAATTACAACGCTCAGGCAGGGAGGTAACCAAGCTTTATTTCTTATCTGCATTTAAACAAAGTCAGGTCACTGGGGGGGGGGGGGGGGATGGGCAGTGTGAGGGCGCTTTTCTCACCGGATCTGTTGGGCAGCATTGTGCAATGCAGTCCAATCGCAATATTTCCCTACGCACACGTTGATGGAAATGGCGGTAATCATGCTGGGTGCTGTAATGACGACGGGCTGAAAACCACCAACGATTTAAATGGGAAATGTCATCAACACACCAAGGATTCCTCAGAAGGGTCCAAAGCTTTATTTACACAGTGACACGGTACACATAGGACTAAGCCAAATATGTACCAGGTGACCATGTAAATAAAGCTTTGGACTCTTCTGAGGAATCCTTGGTGTGTTGATGACATTATTCCGTGTAATGCGGTCCCACGCACAGACCAGGCAAGGTCCTATTACTACAGTTTACACAACCCTCATTAATGTACACACAGCACCCCATATTATACACACAGCACCCCATATTATACACACAGCACCCCATATTGACAGAAAAATACAGAATTGTTGACATTTTTGCAGATTTATTAAAAAAGAAAAACTGAAATATCACATGGTCCTAAGTATTCAGACCCTTTGCTCAGTATTTAGTAGAAGCCCCTTTTGATCTAATACAGCCATGAGTCTTTTTTGGGAAAGATGCAACAAGTTTTTCACACCTGGATTTGGGGATCCTCTGCCATTCCTCCTTGCAGATCCTCTCCAGTTCTGTCAGGTTGGATGGTAAACGTTGGTGGACAGCCATTTTTAGGTCTCTCCAGAGATGCTCAATTGGGTTTAAGTCAGGGCTCTGGCTGGGCCATTCAAGAACAGTCACGGAGTTGTTGTGAAGCCACTCCTTCGTTATTTTAGCTGTGTGCTTAGGGTCATTGTCTTGTTGGAAGGTAAACCTTCGGCCCAGTCTGAGGTCCTGAGCACTCTGGAGAAGGTTTTCATCCAGGATATCCTTGTACTTGGCCGCATTCATCTTTCTCTCGATTTCTCCACACATACCGTTTAGAATTAAGGCCAAAAAGTTGTATATTGGTCTCATCAGACCAGAGAATCTTATTTCTCACCATCTTGGAGTCCTTCAGGTGTTTTTTACTCCATGCGGACTTTCATGTGTCTTGCACTGAGGAGAGGCTTCCGTCGGGCCACTCTGCCATAAAGCCCCGACTGGTGGAGGGCTGCAGTGATGGTTGACTTTCTACAACTTTCTCCCATCTCCCGACTGCCTCTCTGGAGCTCAGCCACAGTGATCTTTGGGTTCCTCTTTACCTCTCTCACCAAGGCTCTTCTCCCCCGATAGCTCAGTTTGGCCAGACGGACAGCTCTAGGAAGGGTACTGGTTATCCCAAACGTCTTCCATTTAAGGATTATGGAGGCCACTGTGCTCTTAGGAACCTTAAGTGCAG
Source organism: Lithobates clamitans (assembly GCA_037952925.1). Lineage (NCBI taxonomy): Eukaryota > Metazoa > Chordata > Amphibia > Anura > Ranidae > Lithobates > Lithobates clamitans. The sequence continues at coordinate 699,192 of JBBGZY010001589.1, read as the reverse complement.
AAGAATTTTTTTTGGAACCTTGGCCAGATCTGTGCCTTGCCACAATTCTGTCTCTGAGCTCTTCAGGCAGTTCCTTTGACCTCATGATTCTCATTTGCTCTGACATGCACTGTGAGCTGTAAGGTCTTATATAGACAGGTGTGTGGCTTTCCTAATCAAGTCCAATCAGTATAATCAAACACAGCTGGACTCAAATGAAGGTGTAGAACCATCTCAATGATGATCAGAAGAAATGGACAGCACCTGAGTTAAATATATGAGTGTCACAACAAAGGGTCTGAATACTTAGGATCATGTGATATTTAACAATTCTGTGTTTTTCTGTCAATATAGGGTGCTGTGTGGACATTAATGAGGAAAAAAATGAACTGAAATGATTTTAGCAAATGGCTGCAATATAACAAAGAGTGAAAAATGTAAGGGGGTCTGAATACTTTCCGTCCCCACTGTGTGTGTGTATATATATATATATATATATATATATATATAAAATATATTTTTAGCAGAGACCCTAGAGAATAAAATGTCGATCATTGCAAAATTTTATGTCACACTGTATTTGCGTAGCTGTCTTTCAAATGCAATTGTTTGGGAAAAAATACACTTTAATGAAAGAAAAAAAACAAAATAAAAAAAGAAACAGTAAAGTTAGCCCAATGTTTTTGTATACTATGAAAGATGTCACCCTTTAAAATGGTACACGCTCGTGGAATAGCGACAAACTATGGTACTTAAAAATCTCCATAGGCGACGCTTTAAATTTTTTACAGGTTACCTGTTTAGAGTTAAAGAGGGGATCTAGTGCTAGAATCAATGCTCCCGCTCTAACGATCGCGGCGATACCTCACATGTGTGGTTCAACCCTTTCGTTGCCAGAGCCGTTTTTGGGTTTTTGGTTTTTTTTTTGCACAATAAAAAATCATTTTAGGCCTGAAAATTACAGGAAACCCACAAATATTATATATTCTCTGAAAGCAGACACCCCTAGGGAATAAGATGGTGGTAGTTCCAATTTTTTTGTATGTCACACGATATTACCGCAAAGGTCTAGGAAAATGCAAAATTTCTGTAAAAAAAACCTCTAATGTGAATTTTAGGGCAAACAAACGCAATAAATTACTCAAATTTATGGTAAAATATAAAAGACGAGGTTGCACCGAGTAAATAGATACTCAACTCATTGAAGAGAGAGGTTTGGGACTTTGTATGAAGCATGCAGCTGGGGGGGGGGGGGGATGACCATGATGCAAATTGTGTCTGACCAGTTCGTTATATAACTGTAATTACTACATTTCAATACAATGCACATAAAGAGTATAATAGAATAAAAATGCATTCCATATATGATGTGTACAACCAAAATGAAATTTGAATTAATTTAATTTAAGTGTACTAGATTTTGTTGTTTTTTTTAGAAATTTTTCACTGGACTTTTTAAAAATTTTTTTTATTATATGTCTTTTTCATTGCACTTTATTTTTTACTATATTTTTAAGTTTATCTTTCATCACTTTCTAAAGATTGCATTTATATTGTTTATAAGGAACTATTAGTCACGGATGATCAGGGTCTTCATGTGGTAGATTTCCAATCTAATTGGAAGGCACAAGCAGACCTGATAAGAAATATATTATAATCTTGCACTTGCACTTTCAATTCTATAGCGCAAAGTAATCACAGGGATAAAAATATCACTGAAATAGGAGCACAAATTAATATACAAATACCCTCCTTTAAAGGGAACAGGGATAATACTCTTTACCCCACTATTCACCTGGGATAAGCGACCCAAATAGTGGTTCACTTTTTTCAGGCGACGGAAGTGAAAAAACACCCTCCCTGCTTGCACATTCACCCGGAAAGAGTGACTCACTGTGGAGGATCACTTTTCGGGGTACGGGTAGCGCCACCAAACCTATACCTATCTACAAATTTTTTTTAAGGGGGTTCCAGTTGGGACTACCTCAAGGGAGGCAGCAGCCCAGCCCATACCTAAGCGCGGAGTACAACCAAATATATACTCTAGTAATGAATTTTTAAAACAAATCCAAAATAACTAAATTACATTTCGGACGAAATGTGAATTCGATTTGAATTCAAATCATTTTCAAGTTCGATTTGATTTTCGCATTTCCAAATAGAATAAAAATAGAATAGAAAATAAAGGAATAGAATAGAAAAGAATAGAAAGGAAAATAATTGAAAGAATAGAACCATTTACCAAAATTCGAATAGAGTAAATTAGAATAGAAAAGAATAGATAAGAATACAATAGAAAAAAAAACAATAGAATAGATTAGAAAGAATATAACCACCTTCCAAAATTCGAATTTCGAATAGAATAAATTAGTATTTGAAAAGAATAGAATAGAAAAGAATAGACTAAAATAGAAAAAAAAAAAAACAATAGAATAGAAAGAATATAACCATCTTCCGAAATTCGAATGTCAAATAGAATAGATGTGAACTTGAAGAGTATAGAAAAGAATAGAATATAATGAAAAGAATAGAATAGAAAATAAAAGAATAGAAAATAATAGAATAGAAAAAAAACAATAGAATAGAAAGAATATAACCATCTTCCGAAATTCGATTGTCAAATAGAATAGATGTGAACTTGAAGAGTATAGAAAAGAATAGAATAGAATGAAAAGAATAGAATAGAAAATAAAAGAATAGAAAATAATAGAATAGAAAAAAAAAACAATAGAATAGAAAGAATTTAACTATCTTCCAAAATTAGAATTTTGAATAGAATAAATTAGAATTTGAATAGAATAGAATAGAAAAGAATAGACTAAAATAGAAAAAAAGAACAATAGAATAGAATATAATAGAAAGAATATAACCACCTTCCAAAATTCGAATTTCGAATAGAATAAATTAGAATTTAAAAAGAATAGAATAGAAAAGAATAGACTAAAATAGAAAAAAAAAACCAATAGAATAGAAAGAATATAACCATCTTCCGAAATTCGAATGTCAAATAGAATAGATGTGAACTTGAAGAGTATAGAAAAGAATAGAATATAATGAAAAGAATAGAATAGAAAATAAAAGAATAGAAAATAATACAATAGAAAAAAACAATATAATAGAAAGAATATAACCATCTTCCAACATTCGAATTTCGAATAGAATAAATTAGAATTTGAATAGAATAGAATAAAAAAGAATAGACTAAAATAGAAAAAAAAACAATAGAATAGAAAGAATATAACCATCTTCCGAAATTTGAATGTCAAATAGAATAGATGTGAACTTGAAGAGTATAGAAAAGAATAGAATATAATGAAAAGAATAGAATATAAAATAAAAGAATAGAAAATAATAGAATAGAATAAAACAATAGAATAGAAAGAATTTAACTATCTTCCAAAATTCGAATTTCGAATAGAATAAATTAGAATTTGAATAGAATAGAATAGAAAAGAATTGACTAAAATAGAAAAAAAAACAATAGAACAGAAAGAATATAACCATCTTCCGAAATTCGAATTTCGAATAGAATAAATTAGAATTTGAATAGAATAGAATAGAAAAGAATAGACTAAAATAGAAAAAAAAACAATAGAATAGAATAGAAAGAATGTAACCATCTTCTGAAATCCAATGTCAAATAGAATAGTATAGAAAAGAATAAAATAGAATAGTAAATAAAAGAATAGAAAATAATAGAGTAGAAAAAACAACAGAATAGAATATAACCATCTTCCAAAATTCAAATTTCGAATAGAATAAATTCGAATTTGAATAGAATAGAAAAGAATAGATTAGAATAGAATCAAAACGATTCAAATAGTTTTCAAATCAATTTTGAATTGTCTCACCTATAGGAGAATGAAGGCAGGGGGGGGTGGGGTGAAATGGTTATAAAAAATAAATAAAAATAATAATAAATAAAAAAATTGGAGGAGGGCAGGATTGCAGTGATGTGAAGTGATTTGTTTAACTGCGGCAGGTTGGCTCCCCTGTGCGAGTCGTCATAGCTGTACGTGGGCTCGTGGGGCCGGGATAGTAGGCGCGCGTGTGCCTGCTACACTGCGGAGGTGCCGATGCTCGTTGCCGACGGTCGCGATGACTGCCGGCCACGAGCGATCGTGAGCAGGAGACACAGAACAGGGATGAGTGTATGTAAACACACACTACCCTGTTCTGTTCTGACAGGAGTGACCTATCGTGTGTTCCTATTAGCTAGGAATCACGATCCGTCACTTCCTCTAGTCAGTCCCCTCCCCCTTCAGTTAGAATCACCTCCCAGGGAACACAGTTAACCCCTTGATCGCCCCCTGGTGTTAAAGTGGAGTTCCACCCACTTTTACAACTCTTCAGCATCCCTCACTAAACTGTGCACTGTAAACTAATTGGATATTTTTTTATTTTTTTTCTCAGCACCTACTGTATATCTGCTGTATTCATTTTTCACTTCCTCCTCCCTGGCCGTGGCCCATCGCATCATTTCCTGTTTGCAATGCCTTCTGGGAAGGGGCGGCAACTTCCTCTGACACTGCTGTTGCTATGGAAACCTGACCTGAAACCTATTACACTGCTTGTGCTGCACTGAGCATGTGCGAGATCTGCAAGGATGAGATCCAGGAAGAAATACAGTCTGTCTTCAGATGCCCACACTTAAGATGGCCATGGCCTGCTGTAAGTTTATAATATATTTACTAGACTACATTAAGCTTGTGTATTATAGGGGTATTTTTATTTAAAAAGTATCATTTCGGCCGGAACACCACTTTAACCCCTTCACTGCCAGTGACATTTTTACAGTAATCAATGCATTTTTAATTGCACTGATCGCTGTATTAATGCCAATGGTCCCAAAAATGTGTCAAAATTGCCGGATCTGTCCGCCATAATGTCACAGTCATGATAAAAATCGCAGATCGCCTCCATTACTAGTAAAAAAAAAAAAAATAATAATAAAAATGCTATAAATCTATCCCCTATTTTGTAGACGCTATAACTTTTGCGCAAACCAATCTATATACGCTTATTGTGATTTTATTTGCCAAAAATATGTAGAAGAATACATATCGGCCTTAACTGAGAAAAAATTAGCTTTTTTTTAAAAAAAAAATAAGGATATTTATTATAGCAAAAAGTAAAAAATATTGTGTTTTACTTTCAAAATTGTCGCTCTTTTTTTGTTTATAGCGCAAAAAATAAAAATCACAGAGGTGATCAAATACCACCAAAAGAAAGCTGTATTTGTGGGGAAAAAAAGGACGTCAATCTGTATAATAATAATAATAATAATAATAATTTTGTTTGGGTGCAATGTCGCACAACCGCGCAATTGTCAGTTAAAGCGACGCAGTGCCGAATCGCAAAAAGTGCTCCGGTCGGGAAGGGGGTAAAATCTTCCGGGGCTGAAGCGGTTAAAATATTAAAGCTTCTATGAGATTTAATGGCGGGGTTTACGTCTATTTTAACATAAAAGTTCTCGCTCTTTAGGTTTGCATTTTGACCATTAGATGGCGCTAGCGGCTCAGAAGAAAACTAAATATGAACTTGGGGGAAAAAGACAGAAAAAAAAAAAAATAGAATTTGTTCTCTCCGACTCCTCAGGGACGGTTTCCTCCCACATATTTGGGATTTCTTTTCCAGACAATGAATTACGGTTTAGCTCACTAAGCAAAACGATTGTGTCTGCTCCCAGCCCTGACATCCACGGCAATCAGAGACTGAATAGCCCCAGGTCACTGTGTTATATAATGTTATCACTGATTTCTACACTTCAAGTGGTATTAAACCCAAAAGAAAAAAGTATATTGCAGCTTACACGATCTTAGCTGTGATGGCTGAATTCGTTTTCCTTTTTTTTAGGCTTCCTTTCTTCTATTTTCATCTAGTGATCCAGCCAGCAAGTCTGATGTTTTTCAAAAGCACAAGCTCTCCAGCAGAATGTATCAGTTTATACGGGTGAGACAAACCATTTACCACTGGCAGGGGTGCTTACAAATGATCAGCTTTTATTTATTCGTGTGAAACAGGGGGTCTCAAACTGGTGGCCCTCCGGCTGTTGCGAAACTACAAAGTCCCATGAGGCATTGCAAGGCTGACAGGTACAAGCATGACTCCCACAGGCTGAGGCATGATGGGACTTGTAGTTTCGCAATGTAAAAAAAACTTTATCCCAACAGGAAGAAATGTTTGCTGTAAATGATTGTAATGTGTGAGATGGAATTTGTCTTCGAACTCCGGCTCACATATTACTGGCAATGTTGCGATCTGCTGTGCCTCCTGTGCTCCTTCTTCCAGAGTTGTGTCCCTCACTAATACAGGAGGTGTGTTACTGGCCAGATCACCAGGTGAAAACAGAGGGGAGAAAATCAAAGAAAAGAAAACTAATGCAGCCACCATAAACTGATATTTAAGTTCTGTTTGGAGGACTTTGGTTTTAATCTCCCTCTGGCTTCTTATATCTTGTGGGAGAATCCAATGGTGAGATTTCCTTACAGTCATTTTTCCGGCCCTTCCAAAAAAACGAGGGCGAAACTATGTGTGTACTATGGGGGGGGGGATGTACTGCATAGAAACCAATCAGCTTCCAAGTTGTTGTTTTTTTGTTTTTTTTTGTCAAAGCTTAATTGAACAAGCTGAAGTTAGAAACTGATTGGCTACTATGCACAGCTGCACCAGATTTTGCACTCTCCAGTAGTCTACGTTCACATCAGGTGTTCACACCCATGTGATCCTATTCTGCAAATCACATTGCGTTTTGCAAACTGATTGCAGGGTGAACCAGCCCTCCTAACTTTCTATCTCAAAGGCAAGCCCTCTAAGGCTGGCCATACATTATACAACTTTCTTGTACAATTTTCCTTTAGATTTACCCAGGGCTTTTTTTCTCAGAGAATAGGTGCAGGAACCCCCCCTTCCGAGTCAGCCCTCGCCCCTACCCACCTCTTTGCACTGTCCCTTGGTTCCGCCCCCTACCCACCTCTGTGCACCATCCCTTGGTTCCACCCCCTACCCACCTCTGAGCACCGTCCCTTGGTTCCTCCCCCTACCCACCTTTAAGCACCATTCCCTGGTTCCACCCCCTACCCACCTCTGAGCCCTGTCCCTTGGTTCCACCCCCTACCCACCTCTGTGCACCGTCCCTTGGTTCCACCCCCCTACCCACCTCTTAGCACCATTCCTTGGTTCCACCCCCTAACCACCTCTGAGCCCTGTCCCTTGGTTCCACCCCCTACCCACCTCTTAGCACCGTCCTTTGATTCCACCCCCTACCCACCTCTAAAAACCATCCCTTGGTTCCACCCCTTACCCACCACTGAGCACTGTCCCTTGGTTCCACCCCCTACCCACCTTTGAGCACGGTTCCTTGGTTCTACCCCTCACCCACCTCTGAGCACCGTCCCTTGGTTCCACCCCCAACCCACCTCTGAGCACCGTTCTTTGGTTCCACCCCTACCCACCTCTGAGCACCGTTCCTTGGTTCCACCCCTACCCACCTCTGAGCACCGTTCCTTGGTTCCACCCCTACTCACCTTTGAGCACAGTTCCTTGGTTTCACCCCTTACCCACCTCTGAGCACCGTTCCTTGGTTCCACCCCCTACCCACCTATGAGCACGGTTCCTTATTTCCACCCCCTACCCACCTCTGAGCACCGTTCCTTGGTTCCACCCCCTACCCACCTCTGAGCACCGTCCCTTGGTTCCACCTCTTACCCACCTCTGAGCACCGTCCCTTGGTTCCACCTCTTACCCACCTCTGAGCACCGTCCCTTGGTTCCACCCCTTACCCACCTCTGAGCACTGTCCCTTGGTTCCACCCCCCACCCACCTCTGAGCACCGTCCCTTGATTCCACCCCATACCCACCTCTGAGCACCGTCCCTTGATTCCACCCCTTACCCACCTCTGAGCACCGTCCCTTGGTTCCACCCCCTACCCACCTCTGAGCACCGTCCCTTGGTTCCACCCCCTACCCACCTCTGAGCACTGTCCCTTGGTTCCACCCCTTACCCACCTCTGAGCACAGTTCCTTGGTTTCACCCCTTACCCACCTCTGAGCACCGTCCCTTGGTTCCTCCCCCTACCCACCTATGAGCACGGTTCCTTGGTTCCACTCCCTACCCACCTCTGAGCACCATTCCTTTGTTCCACCCCTTACCCACCTCTGAGCACCGTCCCTTGGTTCCACCCCTTACCCACCTCTGAGCACCTTCCCTTGGTTCCACCCCTTACCCACCTCTGAGCACCGTCCCTTGGTTCAACCTTTTACCCACCTCTGAGCACCGTCCCTTGATTCTACCCCTTATCCACCTCTGAGCACCGTTCCTTGGTTCAACCCCCTACCCACCTATGAGCACGGTTCCTTGGTTCCACTCCCTACCCACCTCTGAGCACCATTCCTTTGTTCCACCCCTTACCCACCTCTGAGCACCTTCCCTTGGTTCCACCCCTTACCCACCTCTGAGCACCGTCCCTTGGTTCAACCTTTTACCCACCTCTGAGCACCGTCCCTTGATTCTACCCCTTACCCACCTCTGAGCACCGTCCCTTGGTTCAACCTTTTACCCACCTCTGAGCACCGTCCCTTGATTCTACCCCTTATCCACCTCTGAGCACCGTTCCTTGGTTCAACCCCCTACCCACCTCTGAGCACCGTCCCTTGATTCTACCCCTTACCCACCTCTGAGCACTGTCCCTTGATTCTACCCCTTACCCACCTCTGAGCACCGTCCCTTGATTCTACCCTTACCCACCTCTGAGCACCGTCCCTTGGTTCCACCCCCTACCAACCTCCCAGTACTGGCCCTTTTTATAATGACAACAAGAAAAGCAGTAAAATAGAGTCCCTGTAGCTAGCAACAACGAACCCCCATCCCAACAACAATAGCTCCACCCCAGCAACAATAGACTCCCAACAATCAGCAAAAATAGGCCCCTTCCTCAGCAGTAGATCCTCTCTCCCAGCAACATTTGACCCCCCAGCAACACAATACCCCCGCCCAGCAACAATAGATCATCCGTCAGCAACAAAAGACCCCCCAGCAAGAATAACCCCCCCACCGCAAAAATATATTCCCACCAGCAACAATAGATCCCCCAGCAGCCAGCATCAATAAACCCTGCAGCACACCCCAGCACCCCTTGCCATTACATACATTCAATGCTGGAGGTGCCGGAACTACATTCCCCTGCGTTCCCATTGAAAAAAGCTCTGGGTTTACCAAAACTATATAATATGAAGTCAAACCTTAAACACTTTCAATTTGCATGCAATCAGCAGACCCTTGTAGGACACAGTTGAAGGTAAATCTAAAGAAAATTGAACAAGAAAATTGTATAATGTATGGCCAGCTTAATATTCAAGGATCCTATTTTCTTTCAAAGCATTCTTATAGATGTTCTTAAAATATACAAAAATGACTGGGTGTGATTATACACAGCGGGAGTCTGTCAGCAGGTCCCAGCCAATGATTCAACACCGGGACCTGCTGATCAGCTGTGTCCAATCACAGTCCTGTTTTTCACTGCATAGTTTGCTGGAAAGGGTGTATAGCAGTGTGCAGAGTGTTCGTCCAGAATTTGGAGTGTTAACATGTGGTCACACCCCTATAGCACCTAATAGATTAAACACATATAAGAAACACAGAGATCTTTAGTAAAAATCAGCACAAAGTACACCTATTACACATTGTTAGCCACATATTTAACCCCTTGATTTTCCCAGATGTTAACCCCTTCCCAGTTAGTCAGTTCCCCCCTCAGCATCAGTTAGTGTCAGATTGCCACAGCAGTCCCATTATGAGTCGCTGATTTCCGCCATTACTAGTATATAAAAACAACATTACAATATATATATACACTATAGTTTGTAGATGCTATAACTTTCATGCAAACATATCAATATACACTAAGTCCTGGTTCACATATATGTGATTTTCATGTGACAACACTGAAGAAATGACACTTTGCTACAATGTAACGTAGTGAGTGTACAGCTTGTATAACAGTGTAAATTTGCTGTCCCCTCAAAATAACTCAACACACAGCCATTAATGTCTAAACCGCTGGCAACAAAAGTGAGTACACCCCTAAGTGAAAATGTACAAATTGGGACCAAAGTGTCAATATTTTGTGTGGCCACCATTATTTTCCAGCACTGCCTTAACCCTCTTGGGCATGGAGATCACCAGAGCTTCACAGGTTGTCACTGGAGTCCTCTTCCACTCCTCCATGATGACATCACGGAGCTGGTGGATGTTAGAGACCTTGCACTCCTCCGCTTTCCGGTTGAGGATGTCCCACAGATGATCAATAGGGTTTAGGTCTGGAGACATGCTTGGCCAGTCCATCACCTTTACCCTCAGCTTCTTTAGCAAGGCAGTGGTGGTCTTGGAGGTGTGTTTGGGGTGGTTATCATGTTGGAATACTGCCCTGCAGCCCAGTCTCCGAAGGGAGGGGATCATGCTCTGCTTCAGTATGTCACAGTACATGTTGGCATTCATGGTTCGCTCAATGATCTGTAGCTCCCCAGTGCCGGCAGCACTCATGCAGCCCCAGACCATGACACTCCCACCACCATGCTGGACTGTAGGCAAGACACACTTGTCTTTGTACTCCTCACCTGGTTGCCGCCAAACACGCTTGACCATAACCAAATAAGTTTATCTTGGTTTCATCAAACCACAGGACATGGTTCCAGTAATCCATGTCCTTAGTCTGCTTGTCTTCAGCAAACTGTTTGCTGGCTTTCTTGTGCATCATCTTTAGAAGAGGCTTCCTTCTGGGACGACAGCCATGCAGACCAATTTGATGCAGTGTGCGGCGTATGGTCTGAGCACTGACAGGCTGACCCCCCCCCCACCTCTTCAACCTCTGCAGCAATGCTGGCAGCACTCATACATCTATTTCCCAAAGACAACCTCTGGATATGACGCTGAGCACGTGCACTCAACTTCTTTGGACGCCCATGAGTGGAACCTGTCCTGTTAAAGCGCTGTATGGTCTTGGCCACCGTGCTGCAGCTCAGTTTCAGGGTCTTGGCAATCTTCTTATAGCCTAGGCCATCTTTATGTAGAGCAACAATTCTTTTTTTCAGATCCTCAGAGAGTTCTTTGCCATGAGGTGCCATGTTGAATTTCCAGTGACCAGTATGAGAGAGTGAGAGCGATAACACCAAATTTAACACACCTGCTCCCCATTCACACCTGAGACCTTGTAACACTAACGAGTCACATGACACCGGGGAGGGAAAATGGCTAATTGGGCCCAATTTGGACATTTTCACTTAGGAGTGTACTCAATTTTGTTGCCAGCAGTTTAGACATTAATGTCTGTGTTGAGTTATTTTGAGGGGACAACAAATTTACACTGTTATACAAGCTGTACACTCACTACTTTACATTGTAGCAAAGTGTCATTTCTTCAGTGTTGTCACATGAAAATATACAATAAAATATTTACAAAAATGGGAGGGGTGTACTCACTTTTGTGAGATACTGTATGTATGTGTATATATATATATATATATATATATATTCCCCTTCAATTCTATATAGCTGACAATGTATATATTATATATGTTTGCTATCCCTACTAATTAGAACATTCCCTCCCCCCTTTCCTGTAATTTTCTTCAGATCCTCGCCGTGCCGCCTGCATTTAAAGCTCCTTTCATTGGCCCACGAGACTTTCCACTTCCAACGCACATCATTTGAATTTTTTCTGAATTGCAAACCACAAATCCCATGCAGACAAGGTAGCAGTGTGCTCGCCGGGCCCCGCTGTACGTAACACAGAACCGATCCGGTGTCTGCTTATTGGAACAGAAGACGTGATGGATTGCAGATGTCAGATCCTTCTCAGGGGCCAAAGGAGAAATGTAACATTGTGTCGTATATTCCGGGAAATGATATCGGCTCACTAAGGATACAGACTTTTCTGACGGGGCAGACAGCGAGATGAACTGCAACATGCTGTAACCCATTGCAACCAATCAGGTTTTAATGCAAAATAATAAAAGGTGATTGGTTGATGCGGATTAAACTGGCCATACACTATACAATCTGATTGTACAATCTCCTAAAAGACAGAACTTTTTTTAGTTTTCAATAGAGTGGAAGGATTTCTAAGGATTGGAACCCCTGTTAGTAAACTGGAGGGAGTGTTATAAACCGTCAGTATTTTTTCTTTTTTTTTTTGCCCTCCGTGTCCCATCGCAGAGATTTCCCTTCACTTCCTGTCCCATAGCCAAACAGGAAGTGGGAGGAAATCCCTCAAAAGTGAGGTTGTCATCGGGACCAGTGTCCCCATTGGAAGATTTCCCCTCTGTTCCTGTTCAGGTGACAACCCAAAACTTGACACTTTCACTTCTGCTCTCAGTGATAATGAGAACAGGAAAAATAGAGAGGGTGAATCTCCCTATTGCTGTCTGTGCCCCCGTTAGGGAGATTAACCCTCTCTATTTTTCCTGTTCTCATTATCACTGAGAGCAGAAGTGAAAGTGTCAAGTTTTGGGTTGTCACCTGAACAGGAACAGAGGGGAAATCTTCCAGTGGGGACACTGGTCCTGATGACAACCTCACTTTTGAGGGATTTCCTCCCACTTCCTGTTTGGCTATGGGACAGGAAGTGAAGGGAAATCTCCGCAACGGGACACGGAGGGCAAAAAAAAAAAAAAAAAACCTGACAGGGGTTATAACCCTCCCTCCAGTTTACTAGCTTCAAAAACAGGCATTTTATGAGCGTTTTTTGAAGTTCCATGAATGGTTGTCAAACTTGTATGCATTCCAGCACCCAGTGCTGTTCACGTGGTTACGTTAGCGGTGCGTTGCATCAAAATTGACACAATGGGGTTGATTTACTAAAGGCAAATAGACTGTGCACTTTGCTGATCCACTCCCTGTTGCATGGATGTGAATGAAATGGTTAAAAGGTGAATTTAGCTCCTGTTCTCAACTTGTAGGAACTCTGACGCGTTTCACCTCTTTTCGGGGCTTAATCTTAGAGGCCAAGTTTACACTCCGGCATGCTACCAAGTGTGCAGAGATCCCATGTTGGCCAATAAAAAACAGATGAAGACCGGCACCTGTAAGAACCCAGGGAATAGGGGGTTCGGGGAACTACTGATTCTTGCTGGCGACCACCCGCTGGCTGCACACAACCTCCCACGTGTATGGCAGAAAAAAATGTTTTACTATCCAATGTTAAAACAACAAGGGCAGAAGATTTAATAGATGGAAAGATTAAAAAATGACTGAAGGTCCACTTTAAGCGCAAAATCATGTACCTGTATGTGATTTTTTTTTTTCTTCGGCTCTGGAACACACGTGCGTGCCGCTGGAGTCCTGGTCGCTCTGATTGGACACAGCGGGAGACAATCAGCGGGTCTGGCAGGCCCGATGTCCGCTGTAAACCCTGACGATCATTCTGAGAGAGGTAGAACGGCGGTCTGCCTGTGAAAACAAGGCAGATCGCTGTTCTGCTAGTAAGGAAGACAGAGATCTTGTGTTTCTGCTAAGCTAAGCTCTGTCTTCCTACAGTTAAACCATCCCCACACAGTAAAAAAGCACTCACAGGGAACACATTTAACCCTTTGAACTCCCCTGATGTTAACCCCTTCTGTGCCATTGTCATTAGTACAGTGACAGTGCTTTTTTTTTTAGCACTGATCACTGCATTAGTGTCACTGGTCCCCAAAGAGTGTCAGTTAGGTGTCCGATTTGTCTGCCGTAATGTTACAGTCCTGCTAAAAATCGCTGCCATTACTAAAAAATAAATAAAAAGTCCACAAATGTATCCCATAGTTTGTACACTATATAACTTTTGCACAAACCAATCAATATACACTTATTGGGATTATTTTTTTTACCAAAAACATGTAGCAGAATACATATTGGCCTAAATTCATTAAGAAATTAGGTTTTTTACATTTTTTTTTATTGGATGTGTTTTATAACAGAAAGTAAAAAAATATTGTTTGCTTTTTTTTCACAATTGTCGCTCTTTTTTTGTTTATAGCACAAAAAATAAAAACCGCAGAGGTGATCAAATATCACCAAAAGAAAGCTGTATTTGTTGGGGAAAAAAAGGACGTTAATTTTTTTTTTTGGGTACAGCGTCGCACGGCAGCGCAATTGTCAGTTAAAGTGACGCAGTGCCGAATCGCAAAAAATGGCCTGGTCAGGAATGGAGTAAAACCTTCCCGAGGTGAAGGAGAACATCAGTAGAGGAAGAAGATCCTCAGTAAACATACAGTATGGAATGTCATCTAATGTTCATTTAGTTTTTTTTTTCAGCATAAATTTGACCTTCAGATGTCCCTGCAGTGAAGTGTATGATTCCAGCCAACCCGTCTTCCAGCTCCTATACTGATCACCATTGTTCAAGTCCATCCCAAGCCAACATTTTGGAATGAACGTAAAAGGGTTAGAACCTCTGTTGGGCTTTTACTTCCATCTGTGCCTCCAATATGGAGTTTTCTTTGCATTTCCTGTTGGGGGGGGGGAACAGGAAGTAATGGGAAATGTATTCAGGAAGTTTGAACCTCCGCCAAGTTTTTACTACTGTCAGGTTCTTCCTGTTTCCGGTGACACCCCTACCCCTCTTTTCTTGTCCTTGTGTCAGAAAACATCTAGAAGAGTTTTGGCTGGAGTTGGGTTACATTTGGCTCAGTCTGCAATATCTGGTGTGTGGTCCAGACACATAGGGGGGTCTATCTGTAAAACATTTGTTGCACGGATGTCAGAAGCAACAAAAATGTCCTGTATTTTTTCTAAGAGATCGATGCCCGTATCATCAGCTCCCTCTAGTGGCCAAAATGCGGTATTGTTTTTTTCATTGAGGTTTACTTTATTGAGTTAACTATATCCTGGACACTAGATAGAGCTGACGATACAGAAATGAACTTGTTAGGAGAAAAATATGGGACTGTTGCGTGGATGTCTAAGGGGGTGGATAGACCACATTGTGTAATTCCACAAGCAGGCAATTTGGGGTATGAAAATACCGAAGCAAAACCTTTTTTTATTTTTGTCTGTGTTGCTGTCTGAGATTTGTTTTTTCTCTTCCTGTTTGGTGAAACTGTTGTCACCCTGACAGGAAGTGAGGGAAAATCTCTCTAACAATTCCACGGATAGCAATAAAAACCCGAATGAAGTTCTAATTCTTCCCCACGCCAAGTTTTTTCGGGTGGACGTGCACTTTAAGCAGCTATTCCTAATAGCTTTCAAATCTGGTGCTTTTTCAACCTGGTCTGACCTGAACCCGTGTTTTATCTCCAAACACCAGCATTGGCAGAGAGGCCTTGATAACGCAGGTCCACGCCCTAAAATGTTCATTGGAACAATTCAAGTCTCCTGACCCGTATAACTCATCAAATAAAAGCTCATCGCTTTATAGTCGGGAACCTTTGATCTCTTGGATGATGCCGGTATTGATTGTGGGATTGTGTTTGTCCTTTTTGTGATACGTTGTATTTGTTATAGTTTTGGGCTATTTGGATTGTATATTAACTAGAGTTGTTTTTTTTGGGTTTTTTTTAGGTCAATAAAAGGATTTAAAGGACATGCCCCGACCCCCCTCAGTGCGGCACACCTGGTCCAATACTTACCGGTGATCTTCACTGTAAACCCCACCCAGATCTGCACAGAATTTCTTCTGAAATGGCCTTTACCGGGTCCTCTTCCTCCTGCACTGTGGTATGTATGTGCAAGATGAGGACTCAAGGAAGACTTCTTCCTGTACTGTGCCCCCATTCCTTATTATGGGGAGCTGTACTAATGGGGGTCTCCTTTGGTCCTGAGGAGTACAGCTATCCCTGTAGGAATGAAGAGACCACAGTACGTATGGGCAAGATGAAGACGGTTCAAGCAAGACTTCATCCTGCACTGTGGCCCCATTCCTTTTTATGAGGAGCTGCCATGGGCACCTTTGGTCCTGTGCAGTACAGCTCTCCCCATAGAAATGAAGGGACAGTGGTATGTATGAGCAAGATGTCTCATCAGCGCCCATCAGTGCCATCTCATTAGCGCACAACAGTGAAGGAGAAAAATTACTTATTTGCAAAATTTTATAACCGTGTTGCCTATCAGTGCCCATCAATGCTACTGCATGTCAGTGCCCATGAATACTACTGCATATCAGTGGCCATGAATGCTGCCTATTAGTGCCCAATATTGTCGCCTATCAGTGCCCATTAGTGCGGCCTCATCAGTACCCATCAGTGCCACCTATCAGTGCAGCCTCATTAGTGCATATCAATGAAGGGGAAAAAATAATTACTTGCAAAATTTTATAACAGTGCTGCCTAGTAGTTCCCATCAGTGCCACCTCATCAGTGGCGCCTCATCAGTGCTGTCTCATTAGTGCCCATCAGTGCAGCCTCATTAGCGCACATCAGTGAAGGACAAAAATTATTTATTTGCAAAATGTTTTAACAGTGCTGCCTATCAGTGCCACCTCATCAGTGCCCATCAATGCAGCCTCATCGGCGCACATCATGAAGGAGAAAAATTGCTTATTTGCAAAAATTTTATTACAGAAATTTTGCTTTTTTTTTTTTTTTTTTTTTTTTAGAAATACCCCCACCTTGATGATTTAACACCACCAAAGGAAACCTCTGTCTCAAAAAAATATAAAAATGTCATATGGGTACAGTGTTGCATGACCGCGCCATTCAAAGTGTGACAGCGCTGACAGCTGAAAATTGGCCTGGGCAGGAAAGGGGGTAAAAGTGCCCTGTAGTCAAGTGGTTAATCTTTGACAAAAAAAAACAAAAAACAGGAAGCTGATTGATTCCTATGCACAGCTGCAACAGGCAGTTTTAGTAAATTAACCCCTACGGGTGCTTACAGGTGTTTAGAGGCAGAAAAAAAACACCATCTAAGTTGCATTCAGGAGAGAAGCTTTTGCGTATAAACAATGCATGTTAATGCTGGGCACATTTATGTGCATTCTCCCATTAATATATACGAAAAGCCATAATAAATTAACATTCTGGCCAATAGAATGCCTTATTGCCAGACACATAAATGTGCTTTAGCTGGCCATACACCATATAATTTTCTTATTCAATTTTCTTTAGATTTTACCTTCCACTATGCAGTGCAAGGGGCCTGCCTGATTGCATACACATTGAAAGTGTTTAGGTCTGACCTCCTATTATATGG
Source organism: Lithobates clamitans (assembly GCA_037952925.1). Classification (NCBI taxonomy): domain Eukaryota; kingdom Metazoa; phylum Chordata; class Amphibia; order Anura; family Ranidae; genus Lithobates; species Lithobates clamitans. Next base: position 682,055 of record JBBGZY010001589.1, on the reverse strand, counting down.
TTTTGGTAAATCTAAAGGAAAGTTGTACAGGAAAATTTAGGCCAGCCTAAAATGTGCATGAGAGCACATGGAAAAGCACAGCGTTTACTGCATTTTTTTCTGGTGCTTTTCTCTTGTAAGGGGAAAAGCCGTGTAAAAGAATACAGTGTGCATGTGATCTAAGATGCAAAATGCGTCTTGCGTTGCGTTACATTTTAACGCAATGCATTAAAAGCGTTTTGGAGGAAAACGTTTGTGCGTTTTCGAATCCGTTGGCGTGCTGCGTGTGCGCTGCGTCTGAGCGGGGACGGCGCGAAGATCAGCGTTGGAGTCGTTAAGTAAAGGAATGCGTTGGCTCGCTCTCTCTTGGTTAGCGGTGATTCATCACCTGAGCATTCTTATGGTGTCATACTATTGCGGTCACACAAAGAGGAAGCGCAGACTTTCAGGACTCCGGAGTAAACGGTTCACCTCCAAAGAAAGTCATACAGTGCAAATGAGGAGAAGGTTCTCCCTCCTCTGGAAGTGGCCTGATGCAGAGTGGGCGGGGAGTACACATATACCAGCCCCGCCCCATTTCTCTGGGGTTACTATCGGACATTTGACCTGCATGGAGTGCATGGATCACCCTTCCCGGATTATCCTCCCCCCCCCCTTTTTGTTCAGGACAATCGCAGGATTTATTGTAAACATGAAATGAAGTCTTTATATCCATGAGAGCGATTTTTGCTCATAAACATTTTTCGCCCCCACGCTGCGATTTTCACTCATCAAACGTTTTCTTAAAAGCTATGTTCACCTTTAACCGTCTAAAAACGTGGCCAAATACACGTGACAGTCTGATTGTGCGGTTCTTCACGGAATATAATGTGGTTGGATCTATGCATTATCTGTGCATTATGTAATGTAACTGTAATGGCTGCCTTTATTTTGTGAAGCGCTGCGCAAACTGTTGGTGCTATAGAAAACCTGTATAATAATAATAATGGAGAAAACACATACTGCATCAGCGATTTAATTTGAGCAAAACCGATCGCTTTCATCTCAATTATTCGAAATGGTCTGGAGTCTGGATGGAAAATCGGATGGTAGGGAAGTAGATAATATGATATGATTGATAGGTGGACGGAGTATCAAACAATCTTTTTTAGTCTTTCCCGATCGAACATTGTTGGAGGCGATGCACACTTTGTTTTTTTGATTTATTTATATTTGATTATTTATATATATTTATATTTGATTTTTAATTAAGATTTTGAGCTGCACAGTGGCTAAGTGGTTAGCACTTCCGCCTAGCAGCACTGGGCTCATTGGTTCAGATCCCAACCACGACACTACCTGCCTGGAGTTTGTATGTTCTCCCTGTGCCTGCGTGGGCAATCGCAGCAAAATCACACCGTGTTTGGGGTGCCATTAAGAAATAATGGCATCCCGCGTTTTGCCCTAATTCTGGAATCACAGGCAATCCCCTGTCATGAACATCACCACCCCCTGTCATGATCATTTCCCCCCCCCCCCCCGCTATCATGAACATCACCACCCCCTGTCATGATCATTCCCACCCCCTGTCATGATCATCCCCATCCTCTGTCATGATCATCCCCACCCCCTGTCATGATCATTCCCTCCCCCTGTCATGATCGTTCCCACCCCTTGTCATGATTGTCTCCCCCGTCATGATCATCCCTGCCCACTGTCATGATCATTCCCACCCCCCGTCATGATCATCTCTGCCCACTGTCATGATCATCCCCAACCCCTGCCATAATCATTCCGACCCCCTGTCATGATCATCCCCGCCCCTGTCATAATCATGCCCGCCTCCTGTCATGATCATTCCCCACTCCCTGTCATGATCATTCCCCCTCCTTGTCATTATCATTCCCACCCCCTGTCATAATTATCCCCCTGTCATGAACATTCCCACCCCCTGCCATAATCATTCCGACCCCCTGTCATGATCATCCCCACCCCCTGCCATAATCATTCGGACCCCCTGTCATGATCATCCCTGCCCCCTGTCATGATCATGCCCGCCCCTGTCATAATCATGCCCGCCCCCTGTCATAATCATCCCCGCCCCCTGTCATAATCATCCCCGCCCCCTGTCATGATCATTCCCCCTCCCTGTCATGATCACTCCCCCTCCCTGTCATTATCATTCCCACCCCCTGTTATGATTATCCCCCCGTCATGAACATTCCCACCCCCAGTCATTATCATCCCCACCCCCTGCCATAATCATCCCCACCCCCTGCCATAATCATTCCCACCCCCTGCCATAATCATTCCCACCCCCTGCCATAATCATTCCGACCCCCTGTCATGATCATCCCCGCCCCCTGTCATAATCATCCCCTCCCCTGTCATAGTCATCCCCGCCCCTGTCATAATCATGCCCGCCCCCTGTCATAATCATGCCTGCCCCCTGTCATTATCATCCCCACCCCCTGCCATAATCATTCCCACCCCCTGCCATAATCATTCCGACCCCCTGTCATGATCATCTCCGCCCCCTGTCATAATCATCCCCTCCCCTGTCATAGTCATCCCCGCCCCTGTCATAATCATGCCCGCCCCCTGTCATAATCATGCCCGCCCCCTGTCATGATCATCCCCACCCCCTGCCATAATCATTCCCACCCCCTGTCATGATCATCCCGCCCCCTGTCATAATCATCCCCGCCCCTGTCATAATCATCCCTGCCCCCTGTCATAAAACATCCCCGCCCCCTGTCATAAAACATCCCCACCCCCTGTCATGATCATCCCTGCCCCTTTGTGTACTTGCAGGTATGGAGCAGGGAATCCGCTGCTCGCAGCTCATTGGCCCGGCACTGACAGCTGACTTTTAGGTTCAGCCAAATTTGGGCTCATCCCTACTAAGAAGGCATTTTATCACACTGGGGTCCCTGGACAGCAGAGTGTATTTTAGTGAAAAGGTGAACTTACCCTTTAAGCCCTGGTGTGTACCAGAAGGGTGGCCGAAACCTTCTACAGAGTTGGCAGCTGATTCTGATGTCCAGGGAAATTCCATCGTTTTCTGTCCCCAAAATGTTTGTCACTTCCTGTTTGTTTTTACTATTTGAATAGTCGTCCTGTTGTGTGCGGTAAGAAGGGTCTCCGGTAATGTCAGATCCTTGGCTCAAAGCACAGTGAGGATTTCAGTTGCACTTACCTCCCTGCCCCAGATCCTGGGATCATGTGCTGGAAACCTGGAAACCCCTTGTAGATCCTGCCAGAAATGGCAGACAATGGGGGGGCTGCAGAGTACAGAGGGGGGCAGAAGAGTACCCGTTCTGTAACCTTCGGCTCTCAGGATTGGGCACTTGGGGTAAGCATACTGCTCATCAATACACTCATCTTGACCCCATAAGGTCCACCAAGGTCCTCCAGCGCCCAAGGGGAGGATGTCACCCTTCAGCTCATTCATTCGGCACCGCAATAACAAATATGGATTTTACCACGTGAAGACCCGGCTTTTTGTGGCACTTTTTGTTTGCAAGTTTTAATCAGTATTTCTTGCTAGAAAATTACTTATAATCCCCAAGACATTATACATTTTTTTTTTTAGCAGAGATCCTAGGGAAAAAAAATGGTGATAGTTGCAATTTTTTATGTCACGCGATATTTGCGCAGCGGTTTTTCAAACACAATTTTTCGGTGGGGAAATACAGTTTAATGAATTTTAAAAAAATATATTTTTCCCCCCACTTTTTTGTATACTATGAAAGATGAGTAAATGGATACTTAATAAAATACTGAAAATTGCGCACGCTCGTGGAATGGCGACAAACTACGGTACTTAAAAATCTGCATATTCGACGCTTTAAATGCCTTTACAGGTTACCTGTCTAGAGTTACAGAGGAGGTCTAGCACTATAATTATTGTTCTTGCTCTAACGTTCGTGGTGATACCTCACATGTGTGGTGCGAACACCATTTACATATGTGTACTCAACATATGCGTTCACGTCTGCGAGCGAGCACGGAGGGATGGGGGCGCTTTATAGATTTTTTTCATTTTTTTTTTTATTTTACTTTTTATTTTTACACTGTCCCTTTATTTTTTAAAAAAAAACTTTTATTCCTATTATTACAAGGAATGTAAACCACCGGATTGTGTGTAATGCTCCCTGCTGTCAGGTCCGTATGATGTATGGACCTGGCAGGCGAAAGGGTTAAACACTGATTACATATGAAGGTGCCACTTACGTATGCGTTCGCTTCTGCGCACGAGAACGGAGGGATGGGGGCGCTTTAAAAAAAATTTATTTATTTTCCTTTTTATTTTTACACTGTCCCTTTTATTTTTTATTTTTTTATCACTTTTATTCCCAGGAATGTAAACATCCCTTGTAATAATAATAAGGATGACAGGTCCTCTTTATGGAGAGATCTGGGGTCAAAAAGACCTCAAATCTCTTCTTTACCTTTTAAAAGCAAAAGATAAAAAAAAAATTGATCTTTTGATTTAAAAAACAAAAAAAACTTGTTTACTTCCACCCTGGACTGGAAGTGATGTCATGACGTAGCTCCAGTCCTCCAAGGCCATAGAGGTGATCAAAGCGGATCTTTGATTGTCTGTGTGAGCAGCCGGCGGCACCATCGGAACGTTTCTTGGGTGAGCTGCATGTGAGCTGGCGAAAACGGTAAGCCTGAAAAACACAGGAAAGCGTTTCAGCGGCTCATGAGCCACTCGGGAAGCTTTCAAGAGAAAGTCAGCTGCAGGCTGCAAAAAACAGTGACGGGGTATAATGACTGATATCCCCCGCTGGTTGGCAAGTGGTTTAAAAAAATAATAATATTAACAAAAAGGAAGAAGAGAGGGAGGGAGAAAGAGGGAGGAAGGAAGAAGGGAGGGAGGGAAGGAGGAAGAAGAGATGAAGGGGGAAAGAGGGAGGAAGGAAGGAAGGAAGGAAGGAAGGAAGAAGGAAGGAAGGAAGGAAGGAAGGAAGGGGGAAGAGGGAGGAAGGAAGAAGAGAGGAAGGAAGGAAGATGAGAGGAAGGGGGAGAGAGGGAGGAAGAATAGAGGAAGGGGGAAAGAGGGAGGAAGGAAGAAGGGAGGGAGGGAAGGAGGAAGAAGAGATGAAGGGGGAAAGAGGGAGGAAGGAAGGAAGGAAGGAAGGAAGGAAGGAAGGAAGGAAGGAAGGAGAGAGAGGAAGGGGGAAGAGGGAGGAAGGAAGAAGAGAGGAAGGAAGGAAGATGAGAGGAAGGGGAGAGAGGGAGGAAGAATAGAGGAAGGGGGAAAGGGAGGAAGGAAGAAGAGAGGAAGGGGGAAAGAGGGAGGAAGGAAGAAGAGAGGAAGGGGGAAAGAGGGAGGAAGGAAGAAGAGAGGGAGGAAGGAAGAAGAGAGGAAGGAAGGGGAGAGGAGGGAGGAAGGAAGAAGAGAGAAAGGCAGGGGAAAGAGGGAGGAAGAGAAAAGAGAGGAAGGAAAGAGAGAGGGAGGGAGGCATTGAGGCAGAATAGAGAGGAAGAGGGAAAGATTTAGGAAGGATGAAGAGAGGAAGGAAGAGGAAAAGAGGGAGGGAATGAAGAATAGAGAAAGGAAGGAGGAAAGAAGGAAGAAGAGAGGGAGGGTGGGAGGGAGGAAGTTGATGGGGAGGAAGGGGAGAGGAAGGAGAAGAGAGGGAGGGAAAAAGAAGAAAGGGAGGGAGAAAAAAAGGGAAGTAGAAATGAGAGAGGGAGGGAGAAAGAAGAGTGGAGGAAAAATAAAGAAAGAGAGACAAAAAGAAGGAAGGAAAAGGAGGTAGGGAAGGAGGGATGAAGATAAGAATGATGGGTAGACTACTAACTCTTCCTAGGGTGGAACGTCGCGGATGGGTGAGGGCCAACAGGTGGATGGGGTTGGTGGGTGGGTTGGAGAGTAGAATGAGGAGGGAGACAACAGAAAAGAAGGAATAAGAAGGGAAGGAGAGAGGAAGGAAAAGAAAGAAGGGAAGAAGAAAGGGAGAAATTAAAGATGGAGTAAGGAAGGAAGGATGAAGAAAGGAGGAAGAGGGAGTTAAAAATGAAAGAAAGAAAGAAAGAAAGAAAGAAAGAAAGAAAGAAAGAAAGAAAGAAAGAAAGAAAGAAAGAAAGAAAGAAAGAAAGAAAGAAAGAAAGAAAGAAAAGAAAGAAAGAAAGAAAGAAAGAAAGAAAGAAAGAAAGAAAGAAAGAAGAAAGAAAGAAAGAAAGAAAGAAAGAAAGAAAGAAAGACGCTAATATACACTACAGAAATAGGAGACAGGGAAGAAACAAACTAAAGAAGGAAGGGAGAATGTAAAGCTGAAGTAAGAAGGAAGAGGGGAGAGAAGAGAGGAAGGAAGGGAAGAAGGAATGGAGAAGTAAAGTAAGAAAGGGAGGGGATGAGGGAGAGAGAACAGAAAGAAAGGAGTAGCACTCTGTGGAATAAGATACAAATTAACACAATGTTTGTTCTGTGGTCACACCTGCCCCCCACCGTCTTGTCCCCCTGCTCCCCCGTCTTGTCCCCCTACTCCCCCCCCCCCTTGTTTTGTCCTCCTACTCCCCCCCATCTTGTCCCCCTGCTCCCCCTGTCTTGTCCCCCTGCTCCCCCGTCTTGTCTCCCTGCTCCCCCGTCTTGTCCCCCTGGCCCCTGCTCCCCCCCGTCTTGTCCCCCTGCTCCCCCCCTGTCTTGTCCCCCTGCTCCCCCCGTCTTGTCCCCCTGCTCCCCCCCCTTGTTTTGTCCTCCTACTCCCCCCCATCTTGTCCCCCTGCTCCCCCTGTCTTGTCCCCCTGCTCCCCCCGTCTTGTCCCCCTGCTCCCCTCCGTCTTGTCCCCCTGCTCCCCCCTGTCTTGTCCCCCTGCTCCCCCCCTGTCTTGTCCCCCTGCTCCCTCCGTCTTGTCCCCCTGGCCCCTGCTCCCCCCCCGTTATATCCCCCTGCTCCTCCCCTGTCTTGTCCCCCTGCTCCCCCCCCGTCTTGTCCCCCTGCTCCCCCCCCCTTGTCTTGTCCCCCTGCTCTCCCCCTTGTCTTGTCCCCCTGCTCCCCCCCGTCTTGTCCCCCTGCTCCCCCCCCCTTGTCTTGTCCCCCTGCTCCCCCCCTGTCTTGTCCCCCTGCCCCCCCCTTGTCTTGTCCCCCTGCTCCCCCCCCCCGTCTTGTCCCCCTGCTCCTCCCTTGTCTTGTCCCCCTGCCCCCCCCCTTGTCTTGTCCCCCTGCCCCCCCTCTTGTCTTGTCCCCCTGCTCCTGTACCATTCCTGGGGTCAGCCTGTCAGCTGGAGACTTGTGGTGATGTCTCTATGATGTCTGACCATCTACAGACAGACCACATCTCTGTGTCCCCCCGCAGTGCTGTCACCATACATCTCCCTGATCCCAGGAACAACACTGCTGTCCGGTCACATCACAGCGGGTACACAGGTGACGTCTGGCTGTCATTGGGGGGATTCTTGGCTCTGTACACATCATGCTGTGACATAGACTGGGCTCCGCAGTGACAAAGTCGGCCTTGTGTTCTCCTGGCAGACAGTGTCAGTGACAAAGACGCTTCCCAGGAAATCTTCCATAGTTGTCACATAACTTCCATGTGTCCTACTACTGTCCTCCATCTCTAAGTGACAGATATTCAGTACTTGTCATTATCAGCACTGAAGAATTTACACTGGAAATCACTTGCAATCGAACATGTGCTGAGTAGTCAGCAGTGGAAAATGAACAGTTTCTGTATTAATCTCCAGCTGCATTGAGCTGACCCTAGTGCCTGAAACATGTAACACACCAGAGCCTGGTATCCACTCTCGTTTTGATTTCTGGTTTGAAGTAGATTGCAGGACATAAAAGTGTACTGAATATTGGGGCGCCAGTAAGAATGAATGGCACTGCTGCACCCCAACGTGCAAACGCACCCATTACCGCAGCGCAGCCTATTTTGTGAATGAAAATGGTTTTTTGGAAGTGCCTGAACAAGGACCATCCTCAGGTTAAAATGTATCAAAAAGCTGCCGATTTTAGAAATGTTGAAAGTGGCAGACATACACTATACAATCTGATTGTACATTCCCCTATAGATCCCCAATAGATGTACGAGCAACTGTGCAGTATATATACTTGATCTGGCATTTCCACCTGCAGGAGGCGCACGCTCGCTGCTCCAGCTGTGAATATACACATCTTCGGGTGCCAGGCACTCGATGTTCTCCAGCACCGATCGTCCATAAAGAACACAGAATAGGCGATCTGCCTATGTAAACAAGGCCTATCTCTATTGGGACACGAGGGAAGGGATGGATGAAAATCCATCCCTTCCCTTAGTAAAAGCAGCACACCGTACACAAAACCACAGGTTAGGCACACATTTAACCCTTTCATCGCCCCCCCCTGATGTTAACCCCTATCCCAGCCAGTGTCATTAGTACAGTGACAGTGCATATTTTTAGCACTGATCATTATATTAGTGTCACTTAATGTCCAATTGTCCCGCCCCAATATCGCAGTCCTGCTATAAGTCGCTGATCGCCGCCATTACTAGTAGAGAAATAAATAAAAATTCCAGTATATATCCCATAGTTTGTAGATGCTATAATATTCACCTAAACAAATCAATATACACTTAGTGGGATTTTTTTTACCAAAAATATGTAATCTCGTGTCGTGTAATATATATTTTTAACAATGCATTTACTTTTATTTTTGTCCATATTATGACAAGTGAGAGGATAATTTTAAATGTATTATTTTTTTTAATTATTTTGTATTATTATTATTTTATTTACTTTATTATTATTTAATTATTACTATTATTATTATTATTATTATTATTATTATTATTATTATTATTATTTTTAATAATGGGTAAAAGCCTTGTGAGCTGCCACACTAAGCCTAAATTAACCTAAAATAAACACAGGTGATATAACTATAATTTGAAAGTCACAGAGCACTTTATTTTCATATATACGGATTGTTTTTGTTTGCATTAATAACCTCATTGAGGACTGAGTGCAATATCACGGAGCACGAGCACTTTATTTATAGTGTTTATATGTTGTTATGCTTTAGACATTTATGTTATATATAGTGTTTACTGGATTTGTATATTTATATGGTATTGTTTCTATATTTATCAGCGCTGCACAGTGTGTTATATAGATCGATATTATTATTTTTAGCTTTATTATTGAAATATTCCTTTATATATTACTTTTATTATATTTATTTTATTGGTTGTAACGAGTGCTTTTCATATGTTTTCTTTGCATTATAATACTTTCAATTTCTTAAATAAAAGAATGCAAAAAAAAATAAATAAAAAATACATATTGATAAATAAGAATACATATTGAGCTAAATTGATGAAGAAAAAGAATTTTTTACATTTTTTATTTATTGGATATGTTTTATAGCAGTTTATTCAAAATTGTCAGTCTTTTTTTTTTTTTTTTAATTATTATTATTGCGCAAAAACAAACCAAAAAAAAACGCAGTGGTGATCATAAGAGAGGGAGATTTTAAATGTATTATTTATTTATTTTTAAATTATTTTCTATTATTATTGCGCAAAAAATAAAAAGCGCAGTGGAGATCTAATACCACTAAAAGAGAGCTCTACTTGTGGAATAAAAAAATGACGTACATTTTATTTGGGTACAATGTTGCATGAACACCGCGCAATTGTCAGTTAATATAACGCAGCGCCATATCGCAAAAAAAGAAAAATGGCCTGGTCATGAAGGGGGGGGGGTTAAATCTTCCGGAGGTCAAGTTTAACAATGCAGCAAACCACAATTGCTGCAGTGCATTGCGGCTTAAGCTTTACTGTACAATGCATTGGCGCGCTGTTCGTAACGATGGCGCCCCGCATAGAGCAGTGCCCTGCGTTGTGACAATGCACGTTTTTTTTTTTTCCCATTGAAGTCTGGTTGAAGCAACCCGTGTGAACGACTGGCATAACGAGGAGAAGTGCGGCTCCCATAACCTCTCCGCTCCTCCCCTCCTGCTGGGAGTCCATCTGGGAAAAGTCTCTACCGAAATATCACAGCTAAAATAAATGCACTGTGTGCACATGTGTGTCCCTATCCCTCATTCTGTATCAGTGTTGGGTGACACCTCAGAGTGCTGACATAGGGAGGATGGCTTGTCAGCTGGAGGATAACCCAAGCGAGCCAAGGAGCAAGGCACAGACACCGGATCCCCGGCACAGCTGATGTCACTCTCCGGCAGCTCTCCCGGGAATGTAACCGGCAGCTGTGCGTCCATGTTCCATAATAACAGCTGTGCAAGAAGACTCCGACGCTGGCTACAGAAACGAGGGGTGTATTTACAAAGAAAATTGTCAAACCATTCGCCTTTGCGAAGCTGCATGGATTTTTAGTAGAATAGCATGAATCAGGAAAATGCCTCAATATGGCCACTAGATGGAGCCAAAGATTACAGAAGATATACGTACGTTTGTTCTGTGCGCATGCTGACAAAATCAAATGTTGTTAAAGTGGTGTTCCGGACAAAATTATACTTTTTAAATAAAAATACCCCTATAATACACAAGCTTAATGTATTCTAGTAAAGTTAGTCTGTAAAGTAAGGTCTGTTTTGTTAGTTTATAGCAGTAGTTTGTTATTTTATAAGGCCGTGGCCATCTTAAGTGTGGGCATCTGAAGCCAGACTGTATTTCTTCCTGGATTTCATCCTTGCAGATCTCGCACATGCTCAGTGCAGCACAAGCAGTGTAATAGGTTTCAGGTCAGGTTTCCATAGCAACGGCAGTGTCAGAGGAAGTTGCCGCCCCTTCCCAGAAGGCATTGCAAACAGGAAATGATGCGATGGGCCGCGGCCAGGGAGCAGGAAGTGAAAAATGAATACAGCAGATATACAGTAGGTGCTGAGAAATTTTTTTTTTAAATATCCAATTTGTCTACAGTGCACAGTTTAGTGAGGGATGCTGAAGAGTTGTAAAAGTGGGTGGGACTCCACTTTAAGTGATTTTCTCTCTCCAGATCTGATGATCTTCATTCCCAGGAATACCAAGCATCAGGGAAAATACCGCACTATGGCCACTAGATGGAGTTGATGATCATAGAAGAGAAGTACAAGGGCTGTACCGAAAGTAATGCATAACTTTTTTTATTAACTTTACATAGTGTAGGTCAATCAACTTTCACATGTTGGTTAGAGGAACTCTTCTTTCATTGCAGGTGCAGTGCCTTGAAAAAGTCCACATTTTTTTCATGTTACAACCAAAAACGTAAATGTATTTTATAATATGGAAAAAGTCTCCCCCCCCCCCCCAGCAGGGTTTTTCTGCAGCAGAAATCAGAGAATCGAATTGTTTAAAAGGATTTTTATTAGAAATTGTGAAACAACAAGTCATGAATACACGTAAATACTTTAAATATGAGCCCCGGTCAGAGATATGCGTGAATGTTCAATCTGACAGTATTACAATCATGAAACAATATTTTAGTATTAAAAATGCAAATGGTAACTATGTGGTCTTTGCGATTTGTCCCTATGTGTAGGACTCTGCATTATTAAAGTTTTACATTGTGAATATATGAATAATGACTGTACATATGTCCTTTGGCAGCAAACTAATCCCCTGAGGAAGACTTTGACCACGCAGGTTGAAACGCGTTGGGAATTTGCATTTTTTAATACTAAAATATTGTTACATGATTGTAATACTGTAAGATTGAACATTCACGCATATCTCTGACCGGAGCTCATATTTTAAGTATTTATGTGTGTTCATGATTTGTTGTTTCACAATTTCTAATAAAATCCTTTTAAACTCTCCAATTCTCTGATTTCTGCTGCGGAAAAACTCCGCTGGAGGGGGGGCGGACTTTTTCCATATTATGACCCATTGGGGTGGCTCAGCAGTATATATATCACTCATATTCATGTGTTTTTTTTCTATGATACGTAAATGTATTTTATTGGGATTTTATGGGATAGACCAACACAAAGTGGCACATAATTGTGAAGTGGAAGGAAACTGATAAATGGTTTTCAAACTTTTTTACAAATAAATATGTGAAAAGTGTGGTGTGCATTTGTATTCAGCCCCCCCCCCTTTCATACCCCTAACTAAAATCTAGTGGAACCAGAGTCACCTAATTAGTAAATAGAGTCCACCTGTGTGTAATTTAATCTCAGTGTAAATACAGCTGTTCTGTGAAGCCCTCAGAGGTTTGTTAGAGAACCTTAGTGAACAAACAGCATCATGAAGGCCAAGGAACACACCAGACAAGTCAGGGATAAAGTTGTGGAGCAAGCAGGGTTATAAAGTTATAATAAAATATCTCAAGCTTTGAACATCTCACAGAGCACTGTTCAATCCATCATCTGAAAATGGAAAGAGTATGGCACAACTGCAAACCTACCAAGACATGGCTGTCCACCTAGACTGAGACCATTAATCAGAGAAGCAGCCAAGAGGTCCATGGTAACTCTGGAGGAGCTGCAGAGATCCACAGTTCAGGTGGGGGAATCTGTCCACAGGACAACTATTAGTTCCACAAATCTGGCCTTTATGGAAGAGTGGCAAGAAGAAAGTCATTGTTGAAAGAAAGTCATAACAAGTCCTGTTTGCAGTTTGTGAGAAGCCATGTGGGAGACGCAGCAAACATGTGGAAGAAGGTGCTCTGATCAGATGAGACCAAAACTGAACTTTTTGGCCTAAAAGCAAAACGCTATGTGTGGCAGGAAACTAACACTGCACATCACCCTAAACACACCATCCCCACTGTGAAACATGGTGGTGGCAGCATCATGTTGTGGGGATACTTTTCTTCAGCAGGGACAGGGAAGCTGGTCAGAGTTGATGGGAAGATGGATGGAGCCAAATACAGGGCAATCTTAGAAGAAAACCTGTAATGCTGCATACACACGATTGGAATTTCGGCCCGCAAAAGACCGTGTGTATGCTCCATCAGACTTTTGCTGGCCGAATTCCAGCCAGCAAAAGATTGAGAGCATGTCCTTATTTTTTCGGTCGGAAAAAGTTCCTATCCGAAAATGCGATCGTCTGTGGCAATTCCGACGCACAAAATTCCTACGCATGCTCGGAAACAATTCAACGCATGCTCGGAAGCATTGAACTTCATTTTCTTGGCTCGTCGTAGTGTTGTACGTCACCGCGTTTTTGGCGGTAAGTTCAGCGAACTTTTGCGTGACCGTGTGTATGCAAGGCAAACTTGAGCGGAATCCCGTTGGAAAAGCCTTCATATCTTTTTCCAACGAGTAGTCCGATCGCGTGTACAGGGCATTAGAAGAAAACCTGTTGGAGTCTGCAAAAGACTTGAGATTGGGGTGGAGGTTCACCTTCCAGCAGGACAACGACCCTAAACATACAGCCAGAGCTACAATGGAATGGTTTAGATCAAAGCATATTCATGTGTTATTCCCCGTACACACGGTCGGATTTTCCGATGGAAAATGTGTGATAGGACCTTGTTGTCGGAAATTCCGACTGTGTGTGGGCTCCATCACACATTTTCCATCGGATTTTCCGACACACAAAGTTTGAGAGCAGGCTATAAAATTTTCCGACAACAAAATCCGTTGTCGGAAATTCCGATCATGTGTACACAAATCCGACGGACAAAGTGCCACGCATGCTCAGAATAAATAAAGAGATGAAAGCTATTGGCCACTGCCCCGTTTATAGTCCCGACATACGTGTTTTACGTCACCGCGTTCAGAACGATCGGATTTTCCGACAACTTTGTGTGACCGTGTGTATGCAAGACAAGTTTGAGCCAACATCCGTCGGAAAAAATCCTAGGATTTTGTTGTCGGAATGTCCGAACAAAGTCCGACCGTGTGTACGGGGCATTAGAATGGCCCAGACAAAGTCCAGACCTAAATCCAATTGAGAATCTGTGGCAAGACTTGAAAATTGCTGTTCACAGAGGCTCTCCATCCAATCTGACAGAGCTTGGGCTATTTTGCAAAGAAGAATGGACAAAAATGTCACTCTCTAGATGTGTAAAGCTGGTGGAGACATCTCCAAAAAGACTTGCAGCTGTAATTGCAGTGAAAGGAGGTTCTACAAAGTATTGACTCAGGGGGGGCGCTATACAAATGTACACCACACTTTTCACATATTTATTTGTAAACATTTTTTAAAACCATTTATCATTTTCCTTCCACTTCACAATGATGTGCCACTTTGTGTTGGTCTATCACATAAAATCCCAATAAAATACATTTACGTTTTTGGTTGTAACATGACAAAATGTGGAAGATTTCCAGAGGTATGAATACTTTTTCAAGGCACTGTAAATAATGGAATCCAAGCAGAAGCAATATGTTGTCATTGAGGTCTAGACAAAAGGAGGGGTGCAGGAGGCTGAGCGACATCCACAGAAGAATGTTTACAGAGATGACCCCATTGACAAGAGCGATGTCTTGTTATTGGTGACTCTTGCCAATGGGGTCATCTCTGTAAACATTCTTCAGTGGATGTCGCTCAGCCTCCTGCCCCCCTCCTTCATCGAGTACTTAATGACGGCACATTGCTTCTGTTAGGAATTCATTATTTACCTACAATGAAAAAGAAGTAGAAGAGTTACTATAGATGCAGGAACCTTCAAACTACGGCCCTCCAGCTGTTGCAGAACTACACGTCCCATAAGGCATTGTAAACTCTGACATTCACAGACATGACTAGGGCATGATGGGAATTGTAGTTCCTGAACAACTGGGGGGCCGTAGTTTGAAGACCCCCTGATATAGAGGAAGAGTTATTCTACCAACAGGTGAAATTTGAACAACCTATTGAAGTTAATAAAAAAAGTTATGCCCATTTTTGAGTTCCTTTCAGTACAGCCGTCGTATTTATTTTCTAAGATCATCAACTCCATCTAGTGGCCACAATGCTGTATTTTCCGGATTCTTGGTATTCCTGTGAATGAAGAACATCAGATCACTGGCCATAATGCTGTACCTTCCTGACTCTTATTATTCCTGTGAATGAAGAACAGATCCGGAGAGAAAATAGCCTAGCAACATTTGAATTTGCCAGCATGCGCACAAAACAAATGTACATGCAGTCCCACAGGACATATATCACTGCAATTTTTTTTTTTTATAAATACCCTCCTTAACCACTTATCTACTGGGGTAGCTTTTACAATTTTTGCACACACATGTTTTCTGCTCAAAATTACTTTTATATATTTTCTGAAAGCAGAGGCCCTGGAGAATAAAATGGCGACAGTTTCAATTTTTTTTTTTACGTTGCACAATGTTTGTGCAGCTACTTATCCAACACATTTCTTTTAGGATACAAAAAAAAATACAATAAAATGGATTTTAGTGCACACAAACACAGTATTATACCCATTTTTGGGGGAGTAAAATATAAAATATGAGGTTACATCGAGTAAATGGATACCAAACGTGTCAAGCCTTAAAAATTGTACGCACCCATGAAATCACAAAAAAAAACCAAACGTGGTACCCCAAATTCTCCTTTCTCCAGCTATGGTATCCTAAGCATGACAGCTCTGAACTGGGATGTGACATAATACATGTCCCAGGGGCGATCGGAGAACGGACAGGGAGTTTATCAAGACTCCTGGCCACTTATTAAAATTAGAAGAAAAGAGGTTTAACCTTAAACTACGTAGAGGGTTCTTTACTGTAAGAGCGGCAAGGATGTGGAATTCCCTTCCACAGGCGGTGGTCTCAGTGGGGAGCATTGATAGTTTCAAGAAACTATTAGATAAGCACCTGAATGACCACAACATACAGGGATATATAATGTAATACAGTGGAACCTCGGATTGCGAGTAACGCGGTTAACGAGCGTTTCCCAATACGAGCACTGTATTTTTTAAAATCAAAACTCGGTTTGCGAGTGTTGTCTCGCAAAACGAGCATGATTCAGGCCAAAGCGGTGTGCAGTACCGCTTTTGGCCTGAGGTGGGGGGGTGGCGCCGGAGCCGAGCAGAGCCAAACGTCCCGTTCGGAAATGCACGGAAAGGCCCGAGTACAACACAGCTGACCTCGGCAAATCTCGGGTAGGAAGTCTTTTCGAGGTTTGCCGAGGTCAGCCTAAGTGTGCTCGGGCCTTTTCGGCCGTTTCCGAGGCTCTCCGGCGCCCCCCCCCCCCGCCTCTGGCCGCATGCGGTATTGCATCCCATTGAAATCAATGCGGAACAAATGATTTTCGTTTCTATTGACTTCAATGGGAAAACTCGCTTTGATATGCAAGTACTTTGGATTACGAGCATACTCCTGGAACGGATTATGCTCGTAATCCGAGGTTCCACTGTACTGACATTTAATCACACACATAGGTTGGACCTGATGGACTTGTGTCTTTTTTTAACCTCACCTACTATGTAACTATGTAATATCACCTCCTGTCCTCGGTATTACCGCTGTCCTGTGTCCTTCAGAGAAAACGCACAGCCAGGGAACCACCGTGGGCACAAGTGGCACGGGGGGGGGGGGGGGGGACCTGGGCGCACTTTTAGAGCCCCATAAAAGTAATCACTTTAACCTAGAAGTCCATCGCCAGCTATGAAAATCCACACGGTGCAGTAGTAGCTGGGAGCTTGCTTTAATCCTTTAAATACCAGGATATTTATAAATGTACCTTAGCAGACGATGGGTTACAATGTATCTAAACCCAAGAACAAAAAATCGAATATGTTGCAGTTTACAAGTGCTGCTTAGATGTTGTGGCTGCATTCGTTTTCTGGTGATCCGACCAGTTATACACTTCCTATCCTGGGGTGACAACGCATACTCAGCATACTGTGTCTATGGTGCAGAGTTGTCACCCCGGGATAGAAAGTGTGTAAGGACCACAGAACACAGTGTGTAGGGACTACAGAACCTCCCCTTCTCATCATACAACATCTATGGAGGGGCAGCATTGTCCCCCCAAAATAGAAAGCGCATAAGTACCTTTGCTACAGAACACCTCCATCCTCCTTATCTTATTACTCATCATACTGCATCTATGAAGGAGCAGCGTTGTCCCCCTAGAATAGAAAGTATGTAAGGACTTATACTACAGAACACCTCCCCTTCTCATCACACAGCATCTATGGAGGAGCAGTGTTGCCACCCTAGGATGTAAAGCATGTAAGGACCTTTACAACAGAACACCTCCCCTTCTCCTTATCTTATTACTCATCATACTTCATCTATGGAGGAGCAGCATTGTCCCCCCAAAATAGAAAGCGCATAAGTACCTTTACTACAGAACACCTCCCCTTCTCCTTATCTTATTACTCATCATACTGCATCTATGGAGGAGCAGCGTTGTCCCCTAGAATAGAAAGTGTGTAAGGACTTATACTACAGAACACCTTCCTTCTCATCACACAGCATCTATGGAGGAGCAGTGTTGCCACCCTAGGATATAAAGCATGTAAGGACCTTTACTACAGAACACCTCCCCTTCTCCTTATCTTATTACTCATCATACTGCATCTATGGAGGAGCAGCATTGTCACCCTAGAATAGAAAGTGTGTAAGGACTTATACTACAGAACACCTCCCCTTCTCATCACACAGCATCTATGGAGGAGCAGCGTTGTCACCCTAGAATAGAAAGCATGTAAGGACTTATACTACAGAACACCTCCCCTTCTCCTTATCTTATACTCATCATACTGCATCTATGGAGGAGCAGCGTTGTCACCCTAGAATAGAAAGTGTGCAAGTATAACAGAACACCTCCCCCTTCCCCTCATCTCCGTAACATGGAAGGGAGGTGTTCTGTAGTATACGGAAAATATGAGAACAATACTACCCCTGTTTCCCCGAAAATAAGACCTAGCGTGATTGTCGGTGATGGCTGCAATATAAGCCCTACGCACCAAATAAGTCCTAGTTAAAGTACTTGTAGGTCTTATTTTCAGGGTAGGGCTTATTTTTGGGGAAACAGGGTAGGGCTTATTTGGGGGGTAGGGCTTATATTGCAGCCATCACCGACAATCACACTAGGTCTTATTTTCGGGGAAACAAGAGTCAACACAAGCAGATGTTCTCCCTGTGCCTGCGTGGGTTTCCTCCGGGTACTCCGGTTTCCTCCCACACTCCAAAGACATGATGGTAGGTTAATTGGATCCTGTCTAAATTGTCCCTAGTATGTATGAATGTGAGTTAGGGACCTTAGATTGTAAGCTCTTGAGGGTAGGGACTGATGTGAATGTACAATGTATATGTAAAGCGCTGCGTAAATTGACTGCGCTATATAAGTACCTGAAATAAATAAATAAAAAAATAAGCAGAGAGTACAGGAAGTTATCAGCTCACTCGATTTATGGCAGGATCAACAGGTAATGTTTAAGTTCAAGCGCCTTAAAACAGCTCCAATCAAATGCAAACTGCACACATTACAACCCGATTGTGCAATTTGCTTAAAGCTCCCCACACACCTTACAATCTGATTGGACAATCTCCTTTCACTCTACCAACATCTATATAGTGCAAGTTCCTGCCTGATTGGATAGATTAGGTAGCTCCTCAATATACATAGTTTTGGCAAACCAAGCGTTGACTGTATGGTCAGATTGTAACGTGTATGGTTGCCCCCCTAGGGTGTATAAACAGTGTTGATGTTCAGTTGCTTTGATCTGGTCAACTTTACGATTGAAAGTTGCTTGTTAGCGGTTGAAAGAACGAGCCGGTTTGGGATCTTTGCACAGGATGGTGTTTGGGCAGACCGGTTTAAAGGATGGAGGGTTGCGGAACGAAGAGGTGAGTATACAAACAAGAGTTAGGTTTACATAAGGGAGGGGTGGTGTTACGGTTGGGGGTTGGGCATCGCTCTCAGCGTTGGGAGACGACTCCTGAAGATGAAGATGCCGGGTTTCAAACCGCCTGAACATCGTCTTGTGTATGGACAGATTCCCTCGGCAATGACCAGATGGATCCGGCCAACCTGCCTCCAATGGTTCTTATTGCAACCGAGAAACCATCAGAACTCTCAGTGGTCACCTCGATCGGTCTTGCCCATTTTCCACAATACCAAAACGCCTGCGTTCAGTTTCAAACCGCTGGCAATTTGATTGATCAATCCAACTTTGGACTACATTTTTTTATTGTTTTTTTTTTTGTTTTTTTTACTGGTGAAATCGCAAAGTGATTAGAGACAGAAAAGGGTGGTTTACTGAGGCCGGGAGACGTGGTGGTGACAGTGGACAGTATGTGGCTCCTGGAGGTCCCACAAGGCGAGGTTCACACCTGTGCGTTTTGCAGTGCGTTTCCAGATTCGCAGAAATTACATCTGTACGTTTACAACCAGTGTGTTTTTTGGATAGGTTCAGGGACTTTTTTTTTGCACGCAGCAGATTGCATTATTGATTCCATAGACTTCAATGGAAATGCATGAAAAACGCATGCAAAGCGTTTTTGGTGCTTTTCCTGCATGACGACAGACACCTCCCCCTAGCAACATTAAAACATCCCAAAAACACAATAAAAATGCATCAAAAATGCGGTAGATCTGTCTTGGAGTTTATTCAGCTATGCTACCCATAGATGGGATCAATATTTCTTGGGGGGAGTATATAGAGAGAAGAGAAGAGAAGAGAAGAGAAGAGAAGAGAAGAGAAGAGAAGAGAAGAGAAGAGAAGAGAAGTGAGTGAGTGAGAAGAGAGAGAGAGAGA